>CATIWJ010077687.1:0-16554 GCA_949640765.1 Croton laevigatus | reverse complement strand
GGTCTAGCGGCACACCAGTCGTGGCCCCCGGGTTGGGTCGTGACAAGATTTCACAATTTCGGAATCCTTAACTCAACCACTTATTAAAGGTTTAAGAATAGGTAAGCTTGAATGCAACTTAAAATGTCAAAATGAACTTGTTTGAATATAAATTTTATGCATATTTGTTTATTTGGTAGGTTTGTAACTCGTAAGCTCGTAATAAGAAGAGTGACTCGAAATTCAAATATTTGAGGAGTAAAAGGAACAACTAAAATTTTGTGGATTTGAAACAACTTTCATTGGCTACCAACGGCAGAGAATAGCTGGAAGTGGTAGTATACCCTTAACCATGGTTAAGGAGAAGCTAAACCAAAGAGATCCAAAAAGTTTTGATTTTATTCAATTATATCCCCGAATTCAAATTTACGATCCAATTGTTATAAAAGGTTGTGAATTGCGACAAATTATAAACAAATCTGAAACTAGAATGAATTTATCACTGAGTGGAGAAAACTGAACTGAAAATATATTAAAAACCCACTAAATATTTGCAGTATATATCAATTTAATTTTTTAAAAAAAATTAATTCTCAGAAAAATAAAATAATTTAGGCGTGCATTGACAAATGTCTTTATTGAAAAAAATAAAATTTACGCAAGCAAAAACTATAGGTTAGTGTATGAAAAAAAAGAAAATAAAATAAAAAAATACTAATAAGGATGATTAGATGGTCCATTATTATAACAAGTAATCTTGTGCTGAATGGATTCTCCCCCACGTCTCCTTCTGTCTGTGTCCCGTTACCCTATATATAAACATCTTCAATTTTTCATACGCCTCTGTTCTGCTTCTTTTCTTTTCTTTTCTTTCTTTCTTCTTCATTTTTCCCTCCAAATCCATTATTTGTAGCATAAGAAAGAAGGAAAGAAAGAAAATGGTGAAGTTCTCAAAGGAACTTGAAGCCCAACTAATCCCAGAATGGAAAGAAGCCTTTGTTAATTATTGGCAACTTAAAAAACATATAAAGAAAATTAAGCTTTCAAGAAAACCCAAACATCCTCCTCAACTTAACCACGATTGTGCTGGTTTTTCAATTCTCGACCCCATTCGTTTCATTTCTCACAAAATCTCCAATGCTTTCTTTCTCAATGAAATCAAAACCGACATCATTCAGGTACTCTACTCATGCTAATTAAACCCATTCTGATTTTCTGGTTTGTTTGTTGGCTCACCCTGCCCGCCCCGGGAAATCGCTTCTGTTTCTTTTTTTGCTTCCAATAGAGGAGGGAGATTACGCAAAAGCGGCATTAAAATTTTCAGCTCTAAAATAAATGAAAATGACTAAAGTGAAACTATATATTGGATTTCTTTTTTCCGATATCACGTTTTCAGTTTTGCTACCCTGAAACTTTGCCCTTTCTTTCTTTTTTCCTTTCCTTTTTTGCCTTCTATCAATTTAACGGTAAAATTATTTTATGACTAACTTCAGCTCATTTCTTTCACATTTTTTTAGCATATTCTATAGTTTACAAGAAATTTTTTTTTTATAGAAAGGTGTATAGAACAATACATTCCCTAAAATTTTATCAAACTACTAATTCAATTAATTTGTTATTTTATGTCCCTTCCTTTCAGAAAGGACTTAAATTCCCGGGGCATATAATAGAGAGCCTTTTATTATTACTCAATAATATTACACAACTTTATTTCTCAAAAAAAAAAAAGTACATGTTTTTTCATTGAAAAAAAAAATGTATATGATTAATTATGGTGATTGTGATGTGGGGTGTATTATGAGAAAGCATAAAAAGGGTAGTACCCGTATACGATATAAGGTCTATCTTCTAGTATAACACACCCGATTAATTATCAATTAGTATGTATAAGTATTTTAGTTTTGAGACAAATGCAGGTGCAGTCATTCACGTTCACTGTCCCTTGATTCTTTTTTTTTTTTTTTCACAGTCCCTTGATTCATTTCTTTCCAAAAAATTTTAAAGAGATTTCTAATGATGAAGAGTTTACATTTTGGAAAAGAAAATGGGACGGTTATGTATGGGGTACCCGACATCACGAAACTATCGTGAACAATATAGAGGAAATAAGGGCTTATTGCCCCCTAAAATATTGATGAAAAGACAAAGTTGTTTCATTATGTTATAGATATATAGTTACTTAATACTAACATTCATCAATCTTTAATTTTGTTGGGTACAGGTCAGAAGCAAAACTATGGAGGATGATGATGGTGATGACATTATTTATCAAACTGAGCTTGTTCAGTTGTTTTCTGAGGAAGACGAGGTATATACTTTTTTTTTTAACATATTTCAATTGGGTAATTTAGAAATTAATAGTATTTGTTTCTAATTATTATTTGATTGTTGTGATGTAAATAATGATACAGGTGAGGGTATTTTTTGAAAGACTCGATGATGAGCTAAATAAAGTAAACCAATTTTATAAAGCTAGAGAAAGTGAGTTACTTGAAAGAGGAGAACATCTTAACAAACAGCTTGAGATTTTATTGGATCTAAAGCAAATTTTAAACAACCGGAGCCCCAAGACCAATGCCGGTTTTTTCCCTCCTTCCTGGTCTTCCTCTCCTCGGAATTCTAATTTTTCCGGTGAGCCATATACTTTGCTTTAAAAAAATATATATATATTACACGATATTGAGGGTAAAGTAGTAAATAACTAATATATTTGACTTCAAATAATATATTTTGTGATGTGGGGCTGGTCTTTCTGATTGTATTATGTATACGTAAAAATTAGATTTGTTTATGTTTTGTATATCTAAATTGCATGTAGATGGGGTGGAACTCATATCTCTCCTCTTCTATAATCAAATTGACTTACGACATATATATATATAATACGAACAACTTATGATTCATATTGATGATTAGCAAAATCATATGGCCCACAAAATATTTTTTGTGTTGCTTAAAAAATGAAATTGGAAACTTATCATTTTTAATAATTCACACTTAAAAATATGTATTATTACTAGAATTTTAATTTAAAAAAATGACGAAACCGCTGAAAAATATTCAAAATTAGCTCATCATTAAATTCCTTTAAGAAAATACTTTATTACACCCATGTATTAATAGAATAATAGAATAGTATGTAAAAAAAAAGAAAAAAAAGAATAATAGAATAGAATCCGACTCAGCCTTTGAGAGCCGTTGATATTAATTCTCGAATATATAATTTATTTATTTATTTATGTCACTTTCCATCAAAAGAGAGAGGTCTGCTTTTAGTGTATCAATATTTCTGAAAACTTGGCGTAAAGCAGTTTAGTTTCTTTTGGTTTCCAAATCTTATCATCACCATCTGTCAAAAAATTGATAGATAAACTTCAAAAATTTCCAAACTTGTTTGACTGTTTTTACACTGAACTTTTTCTTTTTACAGATTATATAGAAAATGACGCGAAACGCATCTACTACAATTATGTTATTATTAATCACGTGGTCTGATGTTTAATGTTGGTAATTAATTAACTAATGCAGAGACAACAAATGAGTCAAACGACATTCCGGGAGAAGCATCGGAAACCGATGAAGTAATTGCAGCTCTGGAGAAAAATGGAATCAATTTTGTAAATTCGACGACGGCTAGGTCCAAAACAAAGAAAGGGAAACCAAAAATGGCATTCAGAATTGACATTCCGCCAACTACGCCGACAAGAACAATCTCAGCTATTACGTCAATGATCTGGGAAGATTTGGTTAACAATCCAAGAATTAATAGAAAGAAAGTTCAGTGTGCTGAGAAGATGATTAGAAGTGCATTTGTCGAGCTCTATAGAGGCCTTGGCTTACTCAAAACTTACAGGTCTTTTCATTATATACCTCTTTCTTTATTTATATTTACTAAACTAAGCAATTTTGCACGCTAATTTAATATGATATATTCTATTTTCTGATTGCAGTTCACTAAACATGGTGGCTTTTACCAAAATTCTCAAGAAATTTGATAAGGTAAATGTTATTTTAGGTTAGTAATACTATGTACTATAATATAAGTACCAAATTCCAAAAGAATTTGCATAAGTAAACATGCAAAGTTCAATAGTATAAAGTTTAATTTTAGCCTAAAACCATGGAATATCTGAAAGTCTCATAGATTTAGAAGGATTATGCCTAAGTATTGTAAAAGTTATATAGTTAGTACTTTAGTGTGTAATCAGAATTAAAATCCTGATACGCATATTAAAAATTTACCAAATATAAGATTTTGCATTATATTACAAAAAAAAAGAAAGTTTGGTTATTTAAGATTTTGGTCATAACGTAACACGAAAAGAAATTGATAGAAAGAACAAAGAGTGTAGATACGTAATGTTAGTTTTTTTCCTGAAATGAAAGCATAGAAGGAAAGATAAGAAGAAAGGCATATAAAGAAGACAAACAGAAACCACATGAAAAATATTATCTTATCTTTTCATTTCACATGAAGAGTGTGAAACTTTGGGGAGGAAAAAAAAAACTAACAACCTATTTCTCCTAACCCAACCCTTCCCTCATCATTCATGGATTTTGGATCTCCTATACATATTTCACTTTACTCTTTTTTTTCCAAGTCACATTTGATAAAATTAGTTGTTTAACGTTAATCACTATAGGTAAATGTAATACGATCTTGGGCAACAGATAGAGTTCGAATCGTCCATTCCAATTAAAATATATATATATATATTAGATTAGTATTTAATGAATAATTTTATTTTTACAAAACACCAGTTTTACATTTGAAAAATAAATAAATAAGTTCTAATTATTTTTTCACAAGCAGGTGTCAAACCAGCAAGCCTCCGCAAGTTATCTAAAAGCAGTAAAGAGATCGCATTTCATTAGCTCTGATAAGGTAATTAATCATACGATTCACATTTTATTTTCGTTATACATCTAAATAATACTTCTATACAGAAATTAAAATTGCACCAAATAGTCAATAAACCACAATTATTACTTAATAAAACTTTTTTAAATAGTTTTTTACTTTTTTTTAAATTAAAAAATGGGACAAAAAAAGCATAAATAAATAATAATAATAATAATACTAATAATATAAGATTTGGGTGATAAGGTTGTAAGACTAATGGATGAAGTGGAGTCCATATTCACAACGCACTTCGCCAACAATGACAGGAAAAAAGCTATGAAATTTCTGAGACCGCAGCAGCAGAAGGAGTCTCACATGGTCACCTTTTTTGTTGGTAATTCATTTTGATTAATAATTTCATATTGGAATTGCTTACTGCAGTTAATTAAGTTGATTTTGTATAAAGAATCATCTTAATTAATTTATATTAATTAGTACATTCCATTTGTTTATATACACATATTTTTATCAAGTAATAAAATAAATGATTAGGAAATCCACTTAAAATTGCAATGACAGTGCAATTAGTAATATGATTAGTCTTTTTCTTTTAAAAAAAAAGGCGCATATATAAAAATTTTCAATTGACACCCACCAACTATCCCACTACCTTAATTTTTTTGCTTATTTTATTTTGACTATGAATTTGTCTTTATTATTATTTTCCTATTTGGTGACCCATCTAGCAATATATTTTTTATGCTCACATTAAGAAAAAAATTCCATTGATATTTACCCCAATTAATCTTTTTGCAGGTTTATTTACAGGTTGTTTCGTGTCGTTATTTAGTGTATATGCGATACTGGCACATTTATCTGGCATTTTTAAGCCTAATACAGGAAGAACGTATATGGAAATCGTCTATCCTGTTTTCAGGTTCTCATTGCTAATACTATTTCGTCTTGAATTAAAATTACTAGTAGAAGGGGGAAATAAAGAAAAATTGCAAATTAAACTGAAATAAGTACTAAAAATTACAAATATTTGATAAATTAATAAAATTATATATTGTTGTTGCAGTGTGTTTGCATTGTTAAGCTTGCACCTGTTCATGTACGGGTGCAACCTTTTTATGTGGAAAAGCACAAGGATTAATTATAATTTCATATTTGAATTCCAACCAAGTTCTGCTCTAAAGTGTAGAGATGCATTTCTGATATGCACAACTTTTATGACCTCTGTGGTTGCTGCTATGGTTATTCATCTTCTTCTAAGGGCTAATGGCTTTTCTCCAACTCATGTTGATGCCATTCCTGGTGTTCTTCTTCTTGTGAGTGTTTTTGTTTCTGCTTCTTTTTCGATTTTAATAAAAATCGTCTGCAGGTTTTACTGTTTTAGGCTTAATTAATTTGGAATTTTAACTGCCTCTAGATTTTTGTGGCATTGCTCATTTGCCCATTTGACTTCCTCTATCGTCCTACTCGTTACTGCTTCCTTCGTGTTATGCGCAACATCATCTGCTCCCCTTTTTATAAGGTACATTTTCTAGTACAAGAGGTTTTTACAAGAACAAACCATATTATATTAGATTGGGTAAAGGTTTTTTTTTTTTTTTTAAATTTCACCTGTTTTTTAATACCTAACTACCGGTGTTAATTAATTCGGATTCAGATACTTAGCATTCCTATTATATGGATGATGCTCTCAACTCAATTTTCTCCGTAAACAATACTATGATTTGAATTCTAGATCTTACTTAAAGGATTTAATGACTCATCTAGCTAAACAAGCTAGTCGTTGGTTAGTGGTCATAAGTTTTTTTTTTTTTTTTTAAACAAAAGATTTATGTGCATGCAGGTTTTGATGGTTGACTTTTTCATGGCAGACCAACTTACAAGCCAGGTGATTAATCAACACTTTCTTAAAACTATTAAAATGCTATGTTACCGATGACTATAATGAACTGGGCTTTTTATTATTATAATATTCAGATTCCATTGCTGAGACACTTAGAATCCACATCATGCTACTTTCTGGCTGGGAGTTTTCGAACCCATAAATTCGAAACATGCAACAATGGAAGACTGTACAGAGAGCTTGCCTACATAATTTCATTTCTTCCATACTATTGGCGAGCCATGCAGGTACAAATCAAACAATACAGCTTTATATAATATAAATATAAATACAGCAAAACTGATATAAATTTGAATTTCAGTGCGCAAGGAGATGGTTTGATGAAGCTGACGTGAATCATCTTACAAATATGGGTAAATATGTTTCAGCCATGGTAGCAGCCGGTGCTAGACTTACTTATGCTAGACAGGAAAATCACTTATGGTTTGGTATAGTATTGGTTACTTCTGCAATTGCTACTGTTTATCAGCTTTATTGGGATTTTGTTAAAGATTGGGGTCTTCTCAAACCAAATTCCAAGAATCCACTTTTAAGAGATGAGTTGATATTAAAGAACAGAACCATCTATTACATTTCCATTGTAAGTTCTTTTCCATGTAATTTATTCTTGCCTAAATTAATGAATCGAATATGTTACTCACAGATTAAGATTTCCCTTTTTGAGAAAAATATTATAGGCTCTGAACATAGTTCTTAGAGTAGCTTGGGTGGAGACTGTGATGCGATTTCGACGATTTAGCATGGTTGAATCAAGAATGGTGGACTTTTTCTTAGCCTCTTTAGAGGTTATTCGACGAGGCCATTGGAACTTTTACAGGTAATTAAATTCCTGGTTTTGAAAAAATGCTTGAACACTAACCCTAACAAAAGAAGAAATGTTACAACATAAATGCTGGTAATTACAGATTGGAGAATGAGCATTTGAGCAATGTTGGGAAGTTCAGGGCAGTGAAGGCAGTTCCTTTACCATTCCGCGAGACGGATTCTGATGGTTGAGGGTATACTTACATTTTGTTAATTGATACTTCTATTCTGAATCAGAATCCTGATAAGATGACGCTGAAGAGGCATTCTGTAATTTACTACTGGGAAAAAAGATTCTCACAAGAGAAAAGAAGCCCAATCATTCTTCACAGATAACCATTTCTTCTCTTCTGTGAAATTGTATAGCTCCGAGTGTATTTTCAACAAATAACAGATTTTGTAAATTTGAAAACTCTAATTTCAATATCCTGGTCTCAATCAATATAATCCAATGTCTTCTCCTTTTATTTCTTTCTACGAGTGATGAAATAGAACAATCAGATTGATACAAAATGAAACAATATTCAACCATGTCCAGACAGACAGTTCTGGCCATGATATATTTACACTTTTCCCATTCGTTAGTTGAAATTGACTTGCAATGCAATGCATACAATTTGAGATTTTGCATGATCAACCAAACTTACCTTACCTATACGCTTCATTATTTTTATACTATTGGGTCAGCATTTGAAATTGCAAGTTAAACCCAAATATAATTAAATTCCCCAATTTCACGCTTTCATCCTCGAGATGTTACACTATCTGATTGGTTTTTGGCTGTGTAATTTTTATGGATTTTTTCATGCAAATTACACAATTATTTCTAGAGTTAGAAACAGTTCAGAGCAATTACAAAAATTAGCTTATAATAGAATTGAAGAATATAGGTCAATTTCAAAAAATCTTTAATTTCCAACCTGCACAGATTCAGGAATCCAAGCAATGAGACTGCAAGCAAATGCAATCTCCCCGATGTGGGATTGAGCAAATAAATATATTTTTTTTCTTTTTCAAACTTGGGACTAACCCACTTTCAAATTGATCAGCATATTGAAGGTCAAATTGGTAAGTTTGATGCTTTGAATTTTAAATATTAGGATTATATAAATAATATATGGATTAATCTATTATAATTTGTTGCTTATTTCATGTTGTAAATTTGAAAAATCTAATTTCAATTCCATGGTTTTAATATATCCAATGCCTTTTTTTTATAATCTTATTCCATTGATGATAAATAAAATACAACAATAAGATTAATACAATTTCAGGAAATTCAAATCTGTTGTCTCCTTAAAGACTCTGCAATTCCCACTGAGAGGCAATATGCAGTGGACTGTATAGTAATCATTGGATTAACACCAACAGCACTAGGAAGAACACTTGCATCACAAACAAATAGCCCTTCTGCTTCCCAACTCTCACCATTTTCGTCGACCGCGCCTTCTTTTTCATTAATCCCCATTTTGCAGCTTCCCATTTGATGAGCTGAACCATATAGCATCCAATCTTTCACTAGTGACATTACTCCTCCACAAGGAAACACTGCGTCTAAAAATTCTTCCAACTCCTTTTTACTTATCCCTTTACATTTTAGCCTTTGTCCATCACTCCTATGTGTACCCACTTCAACGGCTCCTGCAGCTACCAAAATCCTGAGGGATTCTCTTAGTCCTGCCTTGAGATTTTCCATGTCGAATGGATCGAAGTCATAGCTTATTCTTCCTTCTCTCTTCACTTCGCCGGCGCCTCGGTCTCTTACTATTGTTATTAAGTGGGCAGTTCTTGAATACATGAGTAATCTTTTCTTCATGTCCAGACCAGATTCCCATGGACAAACTACACTAAATGAAGATGGTCCTAATTGAGGTGTTTCTATTATAGCTCTTACATTTTTATCATTGGACATTACCTTATGGACTGATGTAATTATTCCACCTTCATGGGATTTTCCTTTCAAGTCTTTGTTTGATTCAGGGAAATAGCCCCAAGCCATTAGTACTGGATGGAGATGAAGATTTCGGCCGATGTTCGGATTCTTTAATCCACTTGAAATCAGTAAAGGTGGTGTCAAAAGAGCTCCACATGCTGAAATTGTTGTTTTGGCCTCTATTTGTAGCTTTAATCCAATGTTGTTGTTGTTTAAGGTTTTTGCAATGACTCCTAAGCATTTCTTTGGCCTTTTACATCCATTTTTCTTGTTTTCTGCTAAAATCAACCTCTCTGCTTTACATCCTGTTAGGATTACTGCCCCATGGTTAACAGCATCAACAAGCCACGTTGTATCAGTGCTTTTCTTCTCTCCATTCGGACAGCCATACCCACAAGACCAACAGTAATGCTTCTCGGACGAATTTCGAGGGACTGTACTGAGTTCAAGGCCAAGATTTTGACACCCTTTTCTCAAAACTTGATTTTGAAATCCTTCCTCTACACAATCTTTAGTAACTCCAATTCTTTGACAAACAGTTTCCATAGCAGAAAGATACTCAGAGCTTCCAAAAAGCTTAAGCTTATTATATTGAGTCCATTCCTGAAGTAAAGTATCAGGTGTGTTAATGCAAGCTGACCAATTAATAGCAGAACCTCCACCAACCGTTGATCCTGCCATGATCAGTACTTTTGCATCTGTAGTTGGAAGAATTGCTCCTGATTCATATAACTGCTCATGAGACGGGCCTTCGAGACCCGTATAATCTTTAGCAGTGAAATAATTTCCTTTCTCAAGAACAAGAACCTTTTGACCTGAAGCAGCAAGAACAGCAGCAGCAACGCCTCCACCGCAGCCGGAGCCAACAACTACAACATCACATTGGATTTTGCAGATTTTCTGTTTCGGATCTTTTGTCACTTTGAGACCCTTTTGGATTAGATTTCGGATAAGGGTAGAATCATCAATTTCTTTCATAGTTTCTATAATACCTTTATCGAGAGGCCTTTCTGGTGGAAGTTGGTTTGTGTGGTGGTGGTGTTGGGTGTCGATGTTATAGCCAATTGCTTCCCATGCTGGGTTGTTGCCATTCTCATCAGCCTGCAATTATTACTAATTTCTTAAATTGGATTATTACAGGTTTGTGAAATATTTTTTCCATTTTTTATATTTTCTTAGACAACAAAAATCAATATATATAATAGTATCAATCACATTCACATACAATAAGATTCAAACTTCTTTCTTGTTAATTATGAATCTGAATCACGCATTATTTAATTGGACAAATAATTTTCACAATCCTTCCAAGTGTAAGCGCAAGATTTTGATGGTTTCTGTTATTGCCTGGGTCCGAATTACTCTTAGACCGTTGAGTTGAACGACAGCAATCATGCTCTGACAGGCCCGTGGAAAAACCAAAAAAGTGTAAGGGCAGTCCCAATATTCTGTTGGTAGGGTAATTAATAAAGTGAAGAGCTCTGAAATGGAAATGACCAAATGAGTGGAGGTGCAGCAATGGTTGGTGTCCGTACAAATTTAGTAATAACAACTGCTAGGCCAAAATTATTTTTTGCCCCTCTATATTATGCTTTGAGATTTTTAGTCCCTGAATATATTAGTGGGTACTTTTAGCTTATGTATTATTAAATAAAGGTACTTTAGGCCCCTCCGGCCGACCGGCCATTTTTTTCGGCGACAAACCTTGCAAATGAATATACCAAATTGAAGCCCTCGATGTAAGGATTCCAAATTCAGTCTCATATTTGTCATCTAACTACCAGAAGATCTCATTTTACATGTTTAAAGTTTTTTCTTCAAAACTTTAAACACATAAAATGAGATCTTCCGGTGGTTGGACGATAGATATGAGATCATATTTGGAATCCTTACATCGAGAGCTTCATACTCATTTGTAAGGTTTATCGCCGGAAAAAAATGGGCCAAACGGCCGGGCAACCGGAGGGGCCTAAAATACGTTTATTTGGTAGTACAGGGAGCTAAAAGTGCCCACTAGTATATTAAGGTTTATCGCCGGAAAAAAATGGACCAAACGGCCGTCCGACCAGAGGGGCCTAAAATACGTTTATTTGTTAGTACAGGGAGCTAAAAGTGCCCACTAGTATATTAAGGGACTAAAAATCCCAAAACACAATAGTATATGGGGCAAAAAATAATTTTGCCCGAACTGCTATTGTGCTGTACTACTAACCTCCGATGAGTCTGGTTGTAGGACACTAACATTTGTGAGACTTTATTTTTCGTTTCAGTTGCTTTAAAAACAAGATTATGACTATCAATTATAAATACACAAAATTTAGTTTTCTTTTGAGCTTTATCCTTTGAATTTTGTCAAGCTTTGAAATTTCAATTAAAGATTTAAGATTGATTTGATTGACCACCTAATTGAAGAGTTAATTTTCAAAGATGATAAATCAACACTCAATAAAAGTATTAGTAGTATTATTTTTAAACAAATACTAATGGCAGTCACCTTTTTAAATAATTTTTTCAATATTTTACTTATAATTGTTAAAGTATATTTAAATCAATATTTTTTTATCATAATAAATCTAGGACTCATGTTTTAGATTTAACTAATTAAAAAATGTGTTAAATAGCCAAGCGATAAGCAATTGCACCAAATATTTCTTCTATTTGATTTTGAGTGGTACCTTTGAAGTAGAAGATAAATAAATGACTGAAACAATTATGAGCTTATTTTGGTGGCTTTATTTTTTTCCTTTTTTTTCAAAAAAAAAAAAAATATTATCTGATATAAAGCAATAATTATTATTTCATCACTCTATTTTGATATAATTGCTCTGTCATCATCACCGTTTGTCCTAAATATATATTTTAGTTACCGCGCCGTTAACTTTGACATTTGACCGCTAATTTCGCAACGGCAAACATAAAAATTTATAGAATTGGCCCTTCAAGTTGACTGAGATTTTTATTTTTACTCTTTTTACAACTTTGATGTTCAATTTCACTACATCTTGAATTTTTTTGCCAACAACTCTACTTTCATGATTAATAATTCAGTATATAAAAATTTTAAATTATAATATATTAATATATTAATATTAATAAAGACCTAAAATACACTAAAATTTTTAATTTGATAAAATAAAAATAAAAAATCATTATTATTATTTTAAATATTTTTTTCTTAGTGACTAAAAATTATTACTAACTTTTCTTGTAAATATTAAAATAATAATATACTAAAATTCTTAATGACTTTTCTTTAAGTTATTTGTCATAATTATGCAACAAACTTTCTTTTGTTTAGTAAATTACATTATAATTGCTTCTTATACGTTTCAAAGATGCATAATTTTTAATCTATAGCATTTATAAACTTAAATTTATTTGTGATGTGCAATGATATCAATTAGGTCTTTTTGAGCTATCAATTAGGTCTTTTTGAGCTGAAGAACAAAAAATGGCACATCCAAGGCTTAAAGTAAATGGCATGTACAATTAGACTAGTTAGTTTCAACTCTGAAATTAATTTAGTTGAATAGAAAATTATAAAATAATTTTAGATAATTATTTCTTGATTTATATCTATAATTATTTCTTCTAAATAATAAAAAACAATCAAACTAAGCTTTAAATTATTCTCACTAAATAAATTAACAGCAAAAAAAAAAAAAAGATTGGCAATTAGTAAAAATAGAACTCGAACCAAACAAAGAGTCACGACCATAAATTAAATATTATCTCAAAACTGAAGTTCCAACAATAATAGGTTGGTTACCACCTTATTTAATAATTATTTTTAAAAATTTATATTACTTAGAAAAAAATTTACAATAATAATAAGAAATTTTTTATTTTTATTTTATCAAATTAAGAATTTTTAATGTATTTTAGGTCTTTATTAATATTAATATATTTTTATATTATAATTTTAAAATTTTATATTCTGATTTTATAATTATTAAGTGTAAAAATAGAGTTATTAGCAAAAAAAAATTTAAACTACAATGTACCAAAATTGTAAAAAAAGTAAAAATAAAAATTCAAGTCAATTTAAGAGGCCAATTCTATAATTTTTTATGTCAACTTAACGGCACGGCGACTAAAGTATATATTTAGGATAAACGGTGGTGATGGCAGAGCAATTATGACAAAATAAAATGATAAAATAGTAATTATAGCCAAACATTAATGATGAAATAGTAATTTTCCTTTTTTTTTAACCAGATATTTTGGTGGCTTTAATTGGAAAGAAAAGACACCATACATATTGAATTATCCTTCAAAACTATGACAATGAAGTTTGAACCATATAAGTTTTAATTTTTTTTTCCAATTTTTAACTTCTTGTTATATATTTAGAGATCCCAATAACTGAAATATTGGATATATCAATACTTTCAAAAATTTTATATCAACATCTAGTTGTCTTATTTAGATGAGGCACTAGATCTTTTAGATAAGATTCAGAATTTAAATTTTGATGTCACTAATATAAAAAATTAAATTGAAGAGTTATTTTTTAATGAATTTCTGTAGTACCTAAATTTGGATTAATCGGTAATTGTGATAGTATAGTATTAGGGTGGAATTGAAAAAAAAAAATTATCAAGCCATCATCGAAATTTAAAACTATAAATGAACTTTCCACCCAAATTTTAGTACTTTTACATTAGGAGTCATGAAAAGTTTTTTTTTTTTAAAATAAAAAAATAAAAAATCCTTCATGTAAAGAAACCAATACAAAATGACAACGTGGAAAGACAACTAGATAATGACATGGTGACGCTTGTGACAAAAATCTTTCATTAAATTCTTCTTTAATATGGAGTATCTATTTTTTAATACGGTTTGAAGTAACAATGTATTTATGAAATTTAAAGTCTTTGTTTGGCAGTACAAATTGTTGTGTAATGTATTGTAGTCGGTATTTTTTTTTTTTAAACCAAATAATGTATTGTTGTCGTTGTTAGCTAAGGAAAGCGTTTGTTTTAATGCTATATAAAACAAAAAAATATAAAAATATTTTAATATAATTAAATTAATTAATAATTTACTATATTTACTACTATTATTTAATTATATTAATAAATAATTATTATTTAAATTAAAATAGGTACATTTTTAGAAAATAAAAATACTAACAATCTTTCTATTACAGAAGTTGTAATTAAATATGCAGTTGATTATTTTATTAACGGATAGTTAATACTCCAATTGCCCCAAGTTGAGTGTCTTAGTTGCATTATTTTCTCAAAAATTCACTTCTAATTCTTTCTCTAATGTGACAATTTTTTATATATTCAGTTTGTTTGGGTTATTTTTGGGAGGTTTTATATCTAATAATATAAATATTTCTAACATTGGTTTGTCCCAACCAACTATAAAAAAAATATCTTACACAAGTTGTTGAATAATACTAATAACAAAAAAGAAAGCTAACATTAAAAATATACCTGAGAGAAGAAAGAGTAGAGGCAGCAAACTTTGATTAACGCAAAAACAGTTCTAATAGGTGCGAGAATTCTGTTCTTGAACCACTTCTGCACTATTTTTTCTCTGTTTTCCACTGAAATATCTGCAAATGAATTGATAAAAGGCCATTTCTCTCCAAAACAAAGCCACCCACAAAGCAAAAATGTCCCAATTCTTGTATATAAAGCCAGCAATACTAATCTCATCAGAATCACGCCTTCTGGAAATATTCTCTTCTCCATAAGCTCTGCAATCTTTACAATTTGAAAGAAAATAATTATTATTAATAATTAAGACAGAAAAGAACTGAACTGAACATGTATATACCTGATCAGGAACATGGTTCTGAGAACCAGAAGCTTCAAGAAAGTTCTGCACATGTTTGTTAATTTGATGATTTTGTTTTCCCTGAACTGGGATTTGAATAGAAGGAAAAATAGCTTCACAAATGCTTGAAAGTGTTATGATCTCAGGTGAAGAGAAGCCATGTTTATATTTTCTGTCTTCTTTTTTCCGTCCTCTCAACAGAGGATTAGAATTGCTTTCGTTCCTCATTTTCTCTCTCCCTCTCTCTCTTTTCTAATTATTTGTTTATTTTTTTTACCACTTTGTGAATTCCAATTTATAAAGTGGAATTGTGAATGTTAGTTACATATTATTATTTATTGCGTAAGCTTTATGTAGCAACCGTATCTCTGTATCATTATTATCTTTTAAAAAGAGAAAACTTCTACCAATACGCTAAGGTTAGGTTTCGTATATTAGTCCATTTAATTAATTAATTAGATATGTTCATTTTTTTTTTATTTTTCTAAAAAAAAAATCCCTGTTTGGTATCTTGATTACAATTAAGAATTGGTTGTACCTTCCTTAATAGTATTAAAGATAAGATTCATCTGTATTTTTGAGAGTTTTGTTGTTAAAGACCTTTTTTTATAATTTATTGAAAGTTTGTGTATTTATTTGAAAGAAATTCAATAATAAGCACTAATTTGTTAATCTTCTTAAATTTCAGGTAGAATACAAAATTATTCCAAAATTTAGTTACCATAAATAAAAGATATAGTTATATTATTTAGTCCATGTTTTTTAACGTATTATATAATTCAGTCTTTATATTTTTAATATTATATTTTTTAGTCTTTCTATTTTTTTATTTTATTTTTTAGTCCTTCTATGATTTCATGACATTGAAATAATAAAATAAATAAATATGCATGTTTAAATTATACATGAAAAACAAAATGAATAATAAACATTGATTGTTCATTGAAAACTACTCTTTCAATTAATTATTGTAGTTTGGTTATAAAAATATTGTATTTTTTAATCCTTCAATTTTGAAATATTATACTTTTTAGTCCTTGAAAGGACAAAATAATTAAATGGTGAAAAAAGATAGGAACTAAAAATATAATATTAAAAATATAAAAACTAAATTATATAATACATAAAATTATAGGGGCTAAATAATAATTATCCTTAAATAAAAATTACTTTGATAAATAAATATAAAGCCCAAGTAGAACAAATCGAGGCATCAAATTGATAATTACCGCTTCATTTTTTCTTAATTAATTTTCAGAAAGTCTGGTGTGCTACCTAATCCAA
>CATIWJ010077684.1:0-68275 GCA_949640765.1 Croton laevigatus | reverse complement strand
TACTTAGCTATATCTTGTGTATAAACGTAGTTCTACATATTAAATCAATCAGTTTTAAATGTTTTTAATAATTTAAAGTATTTAAATGTATATATACACAACACAAAGTGATATTAGGATATATGGTTTAGGGGTAATTTTGTAAATAAAAATATGATAAATTAAATAGTCGTTTAACTTAATGAAAATGGTGAGAGAACCAAAATTTAAATATGAGAGAGCCGAAAGAAAGAATCGAATCGTATATTTAATTCAATTTGGTATATGGAAGTGAGATAATCAATTTGTTTTTACACAGATGGAGTTAAGTAGCTAGCTGGATTTGGAAAACCTGAAATTCAGGGATCCCCACCTTACTCTGAAAACAATAAACAAAAAATACTACCTACTTGTGTTAATTATTACTCTTTACTTTCATTAAGATTAATTAATTAATTATGATTAATCTGTCAGAAAATTTTAATCATTATTATGCTTTTTTGCTGATCCAAAACCAACTTTGGTTGCATCTTTTATCTTTTTGAAGTTATATACAGTATATAAAATTACAAAATCTTTCTTAGCCTTAGTTTGGGTTAAAATTACCAAAAAAAACAATGCTGAAAGTGATATTTTTTTTCTTTTTTTCCCTTAATTGTGATTAACATAAAAGCTAAAGAGTGGACTTATGTTTATGCACATGCATAACCTTGATTAGATCACTAATTAATTAATGATTCCCATCGTTTAAACTATTAATCAGATTCGGATTCATGTGGCAGTCTGAAACAAGAGTCTAATATTGCTGCCTTACAAGTCTAACCGTACCATATTTTAATTTATAATTATAAACATACAAGAAATTTAATGATTGGTGAATAATTTCATAACAAATGAGTGATGCTTAATGTTTACAAAATAGTAGAATCTTATTGCATCACAATAAATGAGGGACTCGCTTGGTATCCTAGCTACGAGTTTGAGGTTCCATGGTATTTACTCGGGTTGTAACCGAGTCGAGTATTGAGCTTAGCTCATTTACTTCTTGAGCCGATCTTGAAGGAGTTTTTATCGGACCGAGTCTCGAGTGATTCGAAAGCGGTTTATTTTCTATAAAACCGTAAATGAGGGAAAGAAAGAAATTATGAGTGAATATTTATATATATAAAGTGTTATTTAAGCCTTGGTTAATTATTACTACCTCCGTCTTTTGTAGATATTTACATTTCCTTATTTGGGTGTCTTTTTTTATTGTTTATATTTCCATTTATAGTAAGTTTTGTAATTGTTTATTATTACTACCTCTGTTTTTTTTCATTTCTTTACATTCACTATTTCACCAATACCAATACAAACTCACTTTTCACCAATACCAATACATAAATAATAATAAATAACTACTAACCCTTTAAAAAACTTACTTTTTCACTAATACCAATAAAAAAAATAATAATAAACAATTACAAAACTTACTATAAATGAAAATGTAAACAACTCAAAAAAACACCCAAAAACGGAAATGTAAACATATCATAAAAACGAAGGTAGTAATTCTTTATTGGTATTGGTGAAAAAGTAAGTGGTGTAAAGGATTAGTAATTGTTTATTATTATTTGTGTATTAGTATTGGTGATTTCTTGATATTTGTGTTTTTAAAATATAAAAAATCAAAAAGACGGAGGTAGTATTTTTTAGTGACAGTTACTCAAATACTAAAAGTTATTCGAACAACTAATTTTACTGATCACAAGATTGATTTACAAACTGAATTCAGGTAATATAATATAATTGAGCTATAATAAAATTAAATAAATTTGGAAATGAATTTTGCAAATTCGAACGCGTTTTTTGCCATTATTATTCCCAAAGAGGTGTGGCACCTAGATAGATGGAGTATTAAAAAAGCCAAATCAAAAAGTCCGTACACGCTTCCCGCTTTTTGTAAACCCTAATTTCACTTCCATTTTTAAGCTTTACTCACTAGTTTCTTATACCCTGTTATGAAGGGAAGAGGTGGCTACAAGTGTCATTGTAAAATTGGTTTTAGTAATTAATGAAGAAAAATAATTATTTTTTGTAGTAATTTGAGAAAAATAAACAAGATTTTTTCTGTAAAATTAATTTAAATTCCTCAGTTTACCCTTACTTAGCCTCGTCTTCTACTTACTCATTCCCCTTTTGTCCAAATAGTATCGCCTCCTCTAACCAAACAGAGAGGTTTCGCCATAGCTTAGTTCTTGCCAATTCCTCCTATATAAAAGTAGATAAATCTTAGTATTTGAGCTTTAGATACGATTCAGTAATGGAGGTTTCAAAACAAAATAAACAGCAGCAGCAGTTCGCTGTGGCATCGATATCCGAGCTTTCTTCATCTTCTGCGTCTTTAGCTGCTTCATCTTCACCGGTGGTTGCGAGGTTTAGCGCCCAGAATGGAGTAGCGGAGCTTCGATTTCTTCCTGAGTCTAATGATACTGATTTTTTTAATGTCGATCTTACTGCTGCTCAGGTTAGTGCCATTTTTTAAATTTTTGTTCATTTTGGAGATTATTGTTTTATTTTTCCGTTTAGTTTCTGAGAAAACGGAGGAAATGTTGAGAAGAAAAAAAGAGGAAAATGAATATGTTGATTTTTGTTAGAGGAATGAAGATTCTAAGGAAAATGCGTTTGTCAATATTATCAATTATGTCCGTTCATAGAGTATTTATTTATTTATTCAAAAAGGAATATCTAAAGTAGTTTCTGCAATCAGAATCACACTGACTTGTCAAGGCTTTAGACATTTCCTTTTTTGTATATTTTCACTGTGCTCTTGGAGCTGTATGCATGTAATTTTTCCAAAGAGAGAAAAAAGAGAGATGCTAGTGGTTTATTAATTAATTTTTGTTTATCTATAATAAAAATAGCAGTGGAATAAAAATAGAGTTACTAAGCATTTCCTCACTGGTTAAAGTAAGATTAGGAATGCAACTTGTGTGTTTATTTCACTAATTACTGACTTTAGATTTGTAAAAATTTGTAGGTTTATGTCTTGTGTATGAGTATGATAATTAGCTGGTGATTAAATAATAAGCAATCTCATTTTTTTTTTTTTTGTGTTTATTGTGATGTTATTCAGTTATTCAAGCTAGGAGCTGATCAGTCAGTTTGCATGTTTGAAGGGTTAGAATCTGATAGCAATAAAGAGGTAATTTGTGTTTTTTCTGTTTCCCTCTATTTGCAATGGGAGTTGACACATTTTTTCTTGGATGCTTTAGCTGTGGTACATACATTGTTTAACACCACAAATTTATATGTATCCATCTCATTTTATTTGTTGAGATTATGGGGAAACATGGGCATGTCATACACATAATCCGGTTAAAGAGATGTAGAACATTTGAAATATGCTGATATGTCTTAGCCACAAGTTACCTTTTTATGTATTCGGTCATTGTATTGGTACAGGTACTGCAGGCATTGTAGAGTTATATGATTATTTAAGTGTTACAGATGTCCATGTCTTAACAAGATTACTTTTTACCAGAAATATTCAAGAGGAATCACTATCAAATTTAGAAATGAGGAGGAGAGCAGGACTTTCCATTGTGCTTTTGAGCAATGGAAGAATGAAGTCATTGTTGAAGGTGCTGCTTTAGAAATTTTTGACACATTTTTAATGCAGACATCTCTCTAACATAAAATATCATGTTGTGTCAGACAATATATCCCCTGATCACATAAAGCCATCATGATTTTTTTCTATTTCCTTCTTTTCTTGTTGAAGATTAGAACAGCCGTTTTCCCCTGAAATTTTCTGCCTCATTAGTAGCTTGAAGACTGCATTAAATGAATTTGAAATTGCAGTAGTGTGCGATCTGAGATGCATTGAAACATCTTACAGAAGACAAATATTTGCAACCATGCATTCACATGCAGAGTCACTGCATGACTGTACATTTGTTTAGTCTTGTTATGCAAACAATCATATTAAATTTGGAGAGGCTATTGCTCTCTACAAAAGCATACATTTAAGTGGACAAAATGAGGCATCATATTCTGTATCCAATGTATTACTTGCAATGTTTGTCACATTTTATCATTGATTTGAGTAAGATGAACCATTAAAATATTACTTATTCCCACAAACAATCTGTTATTCATCCCAATCAAATTAACTATGCTCAATGAAAACAATTTTGTTGATGGTTTTGCATAGAGGAGAATGTGGATAATGTCAATGAAAATCCTTAGTTAAATGAATATAAAGTTTTGGATTCCATACAATCCATTTATTCATCACTCATTTTGGCTGACATCATTTGCTTTCTTGACAAAGGTGCTTTCATGAACATTTTCACAATTTATTAGATGCGTGCAACTTGCTTCTTATTATTTATTGTTTCACTTGTGTGCAACTTTCTTCTTACTATTTCTTGTTTCACTTATAGGAAAAACTTTACCAAATGGAGCGCTCACAGATGCCAAAAGCAAGTTCGATAATAAAATAGAGGCATCATCGGCCAAAATGTATTTCCATTATTATGGACAACTGCTTCATCAGCAAAATATGCTTCAGGATTATGTGAGGACAGGTCAAATCACAAGCTATACTTTTTGATTTTATTTTTGTTGAGAATTTTGATTGAGCCTCATTATTGTTCTGAATTTTTTATTAATACCCAAAGAAAAATAAGATCTTCATACGAAAAGTTTGAATCACATCATGAACGTGACAATCAAACTACATTATTTATCTCAGGGACCTATTATGCTGCTGTCATTGAGAACCGAACAGATTTTTTTGGTCGGGTTGTTGTTGATGTTGGTGCTGGCAGTGGCATCTTGTCTTTGTTTGCTGCTCAGGTATCTGCATCATTAACGAAGTTTCTATAGTTTGTGAAATGACTTGTTTGCCCTTTGGGCCCATGTTTTTTGTAGGCTGATCTTCTATTGCTTTTCCTTCCCATCTTATTAGGCTGGTGCAAAGCATGTTTATGCTGTTGAAGCATCTGAAATGGCAGAATATGCTCGCAAGCTAATTGCCGGGAACCCATCACTGGGTGAAAGGATTACAGTAATTTTTCTGCCTTGCATAATGTTTTTCTGTTCTAAGTTACAGATTATGTTCTGTCATTTTCTTTATGTGTACTGTCTCTTTTGGACGTAGGTAATAAAGGGTAAAGTTGAGGAAGTTGAATTGCCAGAGAAAGCAGATATTCTGATCTCTGAACCAATGGGTAAACTTATGCATTATCCTTGCATTTATCATTATTGTGGATGATGTAAATTCCTTTCCTATGTTAAACAAGCTGAGTTTCACCTCTATTCATCAGTAATTATTTGAATGTGATGAAAGTATCATAAATCGAAGCTCAATAGATTTCCTTACCTTTTGGCAATATGATGTGCAGGCACCCTATTAGTCAATGAAAGAATGTTAGAGTCCTATGTTATTGCAAGGGACCGGTTTCTTCATCCTAATGGTAAAATGTTCCCTACAATTGGAAGGTAAGATTATTCTTTTCGACTGCCTCCCTCTTGAATTCTTGCTTTAATGGATTAGGGATATATTTTATTTTTATGTATTAGATCAATTTGTAGTTATGTACAACTGCAAATGCAACCTGGCAGTCATGATCTTACCTCGGTTGCCATATTCTATGCAATTGACATGGCTTCTATTTAGGGAGGGAATATGAAGTGATAATTGTTCTTTTTTGTATTTGATAGTCCTATTGCAGTTCACATGTTACATTTTTTTGTAAACTGGTCACTAGCCTTTTAGTTTTTATGTTAATTTTTTGTTTTCATTGTTTTTAAGCAAAGTGAAGAGATCAGCTCATGAATTCCTGTTATTGGTTCATTTTACATACATATGTACACATTTCTGCAACTCTTTATTGTGTCATAATCCAATTACTGTATGCTTTCGGACTTACATTTTTTCAGTCAGTAAATTTTTTGCAGTTCATTATAGGTACTTAGGTTTTTCCCTCTATAACTAACTTTAGAGAAAATATCACATTTTGCAATATGGCATTAGGTTTCCGTCTAGGTAATTAACATGCATGCTATATATTTTGTCCACCATATAAATAGATGTGTACATCTCCTGTTTGTCCTGTTTATATCAACTCAGATGAAACCTAGTTCTAATCTAGTTGGTGTAAATTGTAATCCTACGGTTGGCCTATCATGATTGAGCTTTGTAGACAATGTAAAGCTGCAATGCCACCCACTATGGTTCTTTGTCTAAATTTCATCCCGCATTAATGTGCGTTTCACATGCTTCTAGTACTTGCAGATCCGAACTTGCATATTATGTTCGGGTACTGAGTTGAAATTACTTGATCTTGCAGAATACATATGGCACCTTTCAGTGATGAATATTTGTTCGTTGAAGTTGCTAATAAGGTGTGCACTGTAAACTATTCTTTTGAGGTTTCCTGAATCAATTACATTTTTTGTACTCTGGGCACCTTATTGGAGGTAATGGCAGAAAGAAGTCATACGAAAGCGGATGATTAGCTTGACATTCTTATTGCAGTGCGCATGATTTTGTTAATGTGATCAACTCTTAATGTTTTGTTTTCGTCTGTACAGGCCCTCTTTTGGCAACAACAAAACTATTATGGAGTTAATCTAACCCCTCTTTATGGGTCTGCATTCCAGGGATACTTTTCTCAGGTCAACATCAATGTTGCTGATATACCTTGAAATACTGTTTTATTTTATTCTGATTACCTTTATTGCAAAAGTTGGTTTGTTCTCTTTTTTCTGCATCTTATATGAAAATATTATCTGGTGGGAAAAAAATGCCCAAGGAATCAACCAAGGGAGCCCAAATTTGGTACATTTTTGTGCTTATGAACTTCTTTTTCTGATCCTTTTTTCTTTCCGCTCAGCCTGTGGTAGATGCTTTTGATCCAAGGTTATTGGTGGCTCCTTCAATATTTCATGTTATTAACTTCACTGAAGTAAAGGTACTGTTACCTTCTTGACCTTTTTATTCGATTTTTATGAACAAAATGGTATGTTTTCTTTTTGTCTTGTGTTCAAATGACATTCTACCTTGAAAATTTTCTTCTCCAAAGCATTTTCCTATCACAATTATTATCTACAAGTAGGCTTCATATCTAATCCCTGCTCAGATGCAAGTTTTGTAAATCTTAAAGAATTTTTGATTGAAAGGCTGTTGACAGCTTTTTCAGCAATGCATGTTTACCATTTGAAACATTATATATATATATCTTGACTTTTAAAGGAGTATTTGAAGCCTGAGCTTCATCCTTGTTGTAATATCATATGTATTTTATTCATTCTTTGCCTTCATCAGAAAAGTTACTGCGCTTTCCTTTGGACCTTACTGCAGGAAGAGGATTTATACGAGATTGATATCCCATTAAAATTCATTGCTTCTGTGGGCGCTAGAGTGCATGGGCTAGCCTGTTGGTTTGATGTGTTGTTTAACGGAAGGCAAGCATGTGACACAAAAAAAAAAAAAAAACTTATCATTATTGTTATTATAAATTATTCCTTGGCATTTGCAATGCAAAAACTTGTTTTATACAGTTCTTGAACTTTTAAGTTTATCTGCTTTTCATATAAATCTGTTTTGATCTTCAGTACTGTACAAAGGTGGCTTACAACTGCCCCTGGTGCTTCGACAACCCATTGGTATCAATTACGCTGTGTTCTGGCTCAGCCACTCTATGTCATGGCTGGACAGGAAATTACAGGCCGGCTCCACATGATTGCCCACAATGCTCAGAGTTACACCATTTACTTAACACTTTCAGGTTGCCTATTTCTTTTTCTCCTCATTTTGTCTTGATTTTTCTTCTATCAGTTTCTAACAAGTTGCAGTTTATTATACAATTAAATAGCTAAAATGTGGGGCCCTGGTGCTGAACAAGGAGGAATACTTCAGACATCATCTTGCAAATTCGATTTAAAAGAACCCTACTATAGAATGTCTCAACCGCAAGCTTACAGTGTAGCTGCACAAGATCCGCAGCCGCACCAAATGATAAATGCGCAGGTAATTTGTTTGTACCAGCTATTATTCATACGATTTCATTAAGTTACACCTGTTAATCATATGCAAATTCAAGTTTGAGTTAGAGGGTGTTTCTCGTTACGTTTTTAACTAGATGGTTGTAGTGTTCCTCAACTTATTTTTAAGTTTTAAGGAGATTGAAAATACGCATGAAATACCTACTACCTACTTATTTTTAAACAACTATTAACGAGTTTAACCAAGTAAAAGACCAGGATACCTTTAGTTATAACTTCTATATATCACTACTACTACCCCACTAGAATTTTCTTTTTAGTAATTTTAACTATTTTTAAGTTTATATAAACACTTCATTACTGATTATGAATTAGTTTTAATTTTTATAAAAAGTTTTGGTTTTATTATTTATTTATTTATATATTTATTATTTTTTAGTGAATTGCGCTTAGAGTATCCATACAACCGACTCCAACTTGTTTGAAACTAAGTATTGCTGTCCTTGTTGTTGTACGTTTAAAAAAAAACAGTTTTAACATATTTCTAACAATTTACAATTTAAAAAATAACTTGTACACAATAATTTAAGAAGCATTTGCAGTGAGAAAAGCCCCAAAATTTGTACGCACATGCGAAAAATCACAACCTTGCTGTTTCCGCCTGTAGCATTTTGCATTCACATTCGGTTTTTGGATGTGATTAATAGATAATTTCTTTGTACTCTTGTCATGCAGAGGATATAGCTACAAATGATTAGCACATTTGTAATCATCAACATATCCTAGTTGATACTAATTTGGTTAATACTTTTCTGGTTAGGCATTTCAGGATATACACATTCAGTCGGAGGATTTAGAGGAACCTGATTTGATACAGCCACCTTCTCAAAATTTGGCAGCACAGCTCCAATAAGTTTGGCTGACGGAAATTTTTATTATGTTTGAAAAATATAAACTTTGCTGTTCCCCAGCAAGGGGTCTGCATGCAATCTGCGTTGGTGAAACTTACGCATACTCATACTCGCCTCTGCATTTGCTCGTTCAGTTCCCTTTGTAAATTAGATCAGCATGAGTTTTTACAGCTTTTTTTGTATGATTGGTTGCATAGTTAATCTTGTGTGCTAATTCATTTTAGGGCAGTGATAGCAGGTGCGGTAGCACCCGGTGCTCCTGCCACTTATTATTTTTAAAAAATTTTATTTTATTTTATTTTTTTCCAAATCAAGTCATAAATTTTATACGGTAGAATTTGACTCCATTATCAATTTTACTAAAAATAATTAGTACTGTTAAATATTTAGAAAAAAAAAAAAAGAAACACAAAAATTGGAAGGATCGCACGAACAATCAATATCGATCATTTTATGGTTTAATTAGTTTAAATAACAAAAGTCTATTAGAGAGGTTCCGACCGAATTCCTAAAAAGTTGTTAAAGGTCCGAAACTCCTTTTATCTAAAAAATTGTCAGGTCAAATATAATAAAAAGAAAAATGAGATTGTTTCAATTCGCTTGCTTTTGATCCATTTTAGTGAGACTCTCTTCTACATTTTTAATAAAATATTATTATATAATTGGTAACTTTTGCGGTAGGATTTGGCCTCCCGTTGCACATACTCTAAGTCATTTAATTGGGCGTACGTTTTTAACCATAATGTATAAAAAGTAAAAACAGAAAGAATCTTTGTAGGGAATGACCTGATAATAATGAAAAAATAGTTACTAATTAACTAAAATGGAAGTTTTTTTTTTTTTTTTTGGAATTTGATTCTTTCTTTGTTTAATTGATATATTGCAAAATTATAAATTACAATAGTGTTGTAATAATAGAGATAATTAGATAATTAAAGCTGCAAATGAGTTAAAGTGAATGTTGCTTAGTTTAAGCCCCGAGTCATTAAACCTTTGCACCAATTTGGAATTGGATCAAGGGAAAATCTTACATCAAAATATTAAATCATACATGTGACCTTGAATTTCAATTTTAAAAGCATGCAATTGCCAATCGGCTCAGTTTATTTATACTATAAACTCCTAAATTAAATATGCTATCTTGCATTTTGTATTTATTTAGTTACATTGTATTTATTTAATTAAAATGTCACTACATACAAAATATGACATTCCAATTAAAATATCGTTCCGACCAAAATGACATTCCAAAATTTCAAGAATATTATGTTACTTCACCCATAATATTTGTAAATATTAGACGTCCAAAATATGACAATACAAAATTTCAAGAATATTCCATTACTTTCACATATAATATTTTTGAAATTTGTGACATAATATTGTATAAACTAACAGAATATTCTTGGGATTTTTTTTACCAAAGCTGAACTTTGAATCTATTTTGCCAACGCTCATTTTTCTTGAGTCATCTGATTATATTTGCAACATTATTGTATGAAATATCAGAGTCTCTTTATAGGGAAATAAAACTTTTCACTTCGTGAACAAAACAAGAATTCCTATGCCTGGCTACTTTAATTTACTTTCCACTTCCTATAATTTAGTCTTTACTATTGCCCCCCTAAATAAAATTCTATAATCAACTGGACAACGGCACCCAAAATCGAGACCTAAGCTAAGATGTAAAAGTGTGAAAAAATGAAAATCAATATACCAGTAATGGCACTGGTGATTGGACTATACTACACTTCAGCTTTAATCTAATGACTCACCCGATTGCTGCTGCTACAGGTTCTGGGTTAACAGCAACTACTTTGTAGCAGCGGCTACACAGTGTCGGATGATCTGCAAAAGAACCAACTTGAGGGGTGTAATTCCAACATCTCTCGCATTTCAAGCCCTCAGCACGTGACACGCCTATCCAAACTTTGTTATTGGTTGGCTGAATAAGAAACTCGCCTGTGTATGGTGTAGTTTCAACAAGGTTCTTATCCAAAATTGGAAGAACCTCTGCCTGCAGATTGTCACTTGTATAATCAGAAGGGGAAGGAATGATTTGATATCAGTGAGTTCAAGAAAGGAAAATAAATACACAACAGAGACAGATAAGAATAATAGAAATATAGAATGTAAAAACAAAGAAATGAGGAAACAGTAAATATAGAGAAGCAACTAATCTTCCAAATGAACCTTTGCTAGCCAAATGATCTCTAGCTCAAATAGTTAGAGTGATGCATCTCCCTGCCCCTGAGGTCAGGGGTTCGAACCTAATTTAACTGAAAAAAAAACTGAATTTGCCGATAAAAAAAAAATCCTCTGATAGCCACCTGGTCAATACCATTTTTGTTGGGATCCTAGATTCTATTCTTAGAGAAGAGAGGGATAGAGAGAGGAAAGAGTCTGCTCCATACAGGCACTCGCTGAATGAAGGAAATTTCCATTTGATGTGTATAAGTAGTTTCAGTGGTTTTAAATTCGAAGTTTCTGGCTATTATATATTCAATTGCAGGAATAGAATTACAAATTCTCATCCTAATTAAAATTTAAACTCTTAAAAAATTTCCATTTGGCGTGAACACAAGGCATCAAATGTACCTGAGATGTGATAAAAATGCGATGTGGTGCATCTGCCTCGTTACTGGTCGCACACATTTTGTGTAAGCTTGAAGAGAGGTTGGCATCAGAGGTGTACAAATAAACTTTTGCTTCTAAACTAGAACCAATTAGTTTCCCCATTCGAGCAGCTTCGAGAACCTTGTTGACTTCAGTTCTCAGCTGTTCATGATTAATCAGTTTATAAGCACGTATATTTACATAAAGTGATATATTGAATAAAGCAATTTTAAAATATTGAAATGCAATTTTATTTCAGAATAGAGGTGGAGTTGGAAGTTTTCAAAATGCACATTGGATCAACCATCAGTTGATTTGCTAAAATTTACTAGGTTTGTGATTACCTCGAGGATTTTTCCCCATAAATCAATTTCTTCAGCAGGAAAGGCAAGCCATTTCTCATTCAAAGTGGGCCACTTTGATTCAAAAACAAACTTTGCGGCAGAACCATCTTCCAGCAGATGTGGAAAGGGAAGATTCTGCCATACATCCTCAGCCAAATGAGGCAGTATTGGAGCAACAACCCTCGCAATTGAGAGGAGATGCGCAGCAAGAACTGTCTGACAGCTTCTCCTAGTATAACTTGTAGTGCCCCTGAATTTATCAACTTCAGAGTCAGTGTATGCTTTTTATGTTAATTCACAATACACAGTCATGCATATCTATGTAAATAGTTTAAAAGCAATGAAGAAGCTGAAATTGAACAGAGAGAATTACCCAACATAAAGCCGATCTTTGGCAACATCAAAATAGAAATTTGAAAGGTCAACAATAACAAACCGTTGTACTATCTGAAATACAAAATAGTTATTCATGTAAGATACCATAAATAAGCAGGATAAAAACTCATAAGCTGAAATAGGAAAATAAAAGTGATCAAATTCAATTACCTTGTTGAGGGACAAAAAAAAAAAAAAAAAAATTTAACGGCATACAGCCGTTTGCCAGGGCTAGAAAGTGAGGAAGTTTTTACCTGGAATATTTTGGAAAATTGATAGTTCTCGTAACTGTCTCTTATATTTTTCACAACAGTCTCCAGCTGATACAGTGCATATTTATCAATCATTGGGAGATCATCATATGACACTGCATAGTCAGCCTGCCAACAGCACAACAGTTGGTATAATAGGTGAGAAGGGCTTAATTATTTGGCAAAATCTATCCATTTGAGACATATCTTGTCCATTCCGAAACTGCTTTAGAACTCAGTGGCTTTTATTTTAAGCCTGTTTAACTTACTTGCCAATCATGTAGATTTCCTAATAGATATCTGAGCGTTCCTCGTAGCTTCCTATATATGTCAGATATTTGTCGAAGAATTTGAGGACCAACCATGACATCACCTGTATAGTCTACACTAGAAACCCAGAGTCGTAGGACATCAGCTCCATAACCTGGTGCTCCCTGTGAACAGCATTTTAAGAGACATTAACAGCTTCTCTTTGGCGAAAACATTCACAGAAGGGAAATTTGGAATAGTGTCCATCATGACAAACCTTTCCCCCTTCAATTACAGTTTGTGGATCTACAACATTACCCAATGATTTGCTCATCTTATAACCTTTCTCATCCAAGGCAAATCCATGGGTTATGACACCACAATATGGAGCCTTTCCTACAGAAATAGAAAAAAAACAGAATTACTAGCATTCCAGAAACCAATATTAAACTTTCCCATCCATTACATCTCCTCTAGGTAGTTTCATCAAAGGAAACTAAAACTATTTTGCACTTTCAGTTCATAATATGACAAGATCATAGTATGATGAGACTGGTTGTGAAGGTGCAACTAACCTAAATAAATAAATAGATTAACATTTTATTCAATAGTTTTTAAGATGGAATTGGTGCTTCAGAACAATCACAATCCATGAAGAAAACTTCACCTATTTGCAAGGTTGTGAAATTGATGATTTTACTTGTGAAATCTTACGATTTTAAACTGAGTTAAATCTTATGTAGAATCTAAATCAGGTAAAATCATGCAAAATAGATAAAATCAGTAAAACCGGACTGATTTTACCTTAAAACCAAAAAGCATCATAATGGATTGTGAAACATTGCTGTTTTGGTCCTGATTTTACCTTAAAACCAAAAAGCATCATAATGGGTCATGAAACACTACCGTTTGATTAAGAAACCACATTTTATTCTAGGTAGAAATCAATCCCTAAAACTAAACTGTTATATTCTCTCTTATTCCTAAATCGAAGCCTCTCTGCGAAATTCAACATTCCTCCTCTCATTCTGTTCATCTGTATTTTGGATTAATTAATGTTCGTATGACATGCATTTTATGTATTGCTTAATTCAAGAGCTTTCAAGCTTGCATTTTGAATTATATGTGCTTATCCTATTTCTCGAAGTTTTTGGATTCATGTTTTTGACTTGCCAACATAAGTCCCTGGTTTGGTTATAATTTTAGTGTAGGGTGGAAATGATAGATAGCAAATCATTTGCAAATGCCAATTCTGTTTGATGTATCAATTCTATATCTCAATGCAAATTTTGTTTGATGTCTCAATGCAAATTCTTAATTCTCTGTTGATTATACATAGAAAATGTCTCAATTTTATATTAATTATGGTTAGAAAATGTCCTAGTTCTGCCAATTCTGTGTTGATAGAACGCTATTATTATTTTTGTGGTTGAAAGTAAAATCTTACAATTTCACGATCCTATTTTACGATCTGATTTTACAGGGAGTCTACCGATCTTACTCAAAATCAGCGATTTCACAACCTTGCCTATTTGGGTTACATGATAAAAATTACATTTAGATGCTCATTACCTTCGGCAGCAATACTTGTCAGTAGAGAGCTCTGAAACCATCCACGATGTTGATCTGAACCTTCAAGATACAAATCTGCAGGATAACTTAGACCAGTCCTTTTTGCCAACACAGCAGCCCAAGAGGAACCTGAAACCACATATAAACAACTGGAAAATATTAGACAACTTAGAAAGAATAAGCAAGAAAAATTGACATTTTGAACCACAAATGTCAGAATTATACCCTTGATGCTAGTTTTGCATGCATGCAGAAAAAGATGGACGACATATAATAAGATGACAATGGCACAACTACATGTGTGTGTGTGTGTGTAAAAGTATTGCAACCATAATACCATGAACAAACATTCTTGTAGTTAACATTCTTGTAGTCCTCATGGTGCTAACCAATCGAAAATTCTACTCTTTCAAGTCTCAACAACTATAGTACCTGAATCAAACCATACATCCATAGTATCTGTCCCTTTTTCATAGTCTGATGCCTTATCACGGTATTTTTCAGGGAGTAGGTCATTCACTGTCATATACCACCATGCGTCACTGCCCTTTTCAGCTATTATATCTGTTAAAGAAATGGAGAGAATCAAATCAGATGTTAGTAAAAAAACCTGTAATGCTATTAAAAAATTTAAATAAATTCAGGAAAATACTGAGAACATATCCAGATAATAACAGAGTTGTGAATTGAAACGATTGGACAAGTACATGAATCAAAACAAAATAATCTTGCAAAAGAAAGGAATCTAGAGGTCATGAATCAAAACAAAATAATCTTGCAAAAGAAAGGAATCTAGAGGTTATACTCTGACTAAACAAACTTAACAAAGTGAGGAAATGCTGTTCCTAAAAGGCTTACGCTTGATATGATCAATAGTTTCTTCATTCATAAGGGGTTCCTTTGATGTCTTATGATAAAAGACTGGAATGGGCACACCCCAAGTCCTTTGCCTTGATATGCACCAGTCAGAGCGACTTGAAATCATTGCAGAAATTCTGTTTTCTCCCTGAAGAATTGTTGTTTTTTTGGTTAACCAAGAAATCATTTATAGCATACTTACTTAATCATTCATAAAGAACAAACAAATAGATATTAGCTAAAAAAAATCATATACAATTGCCACTTATGAGCCCTGATTAGTTTTCATTAATTGTCTCACATCAGCTTCTAAATTCTTCAACAACATACATTAATAGTCTCATGTTGCATATAATAGTGAAGGCTTAAACTAGTAAAATTCATAAATCCATAAATTGAACTTCCCTGAAGAATTGAACTTGTAAGTTGTATGGGAAAAAATTCCTCTCAAGGAAAGTTTCTAAACGGCCAATTATTCTCACACAAATATAGCAGTCATTTTCTGATCCCAACACACCATTTTGAAAACCCACAAAAAATCATGCCTAGTTTCAACTGTATCTGAAATTACAAACTTGAGAAGTAACAAGTCTCAACTCTCTCAGATGACAAACTTGAGAATTAACATATTGAGACAGGAAACAGGTGTAAACATATATGAAAAAGGCCATTTTCCACCAGTTTTTGTTCAGTACGAAAACTAGATGAAGATGCAATAACTTCACTTTATGATCAAATTGGGGTAATTAATATTAAGGGATGGGGAGTTGCAATGTGTAAAACACTTACAGCAAAAAAATGATTGCAAAAGGAATTATCATTTTGGCAGAGAATCCCCAATGCTTATGTCATGCAATCAAAGAAGGTGAGGGAGCTGGAATAAAATACAGCCAGGAGCAATAAGACTACTACATAACTATAAAAAGAAGCAAACTTTAAAAGCACGAGCACACGGATTCATGTCGATATTAAAATTCCAACAAAGTTAAACCTTAGGAAAATAAGAAATTCAATACACAAAGTATGAAATCCAACTAGCACAAACATAAGATCATAAGAATAGTACTTTTCAACAAAACAGAGAAATAAATGATAGGTAATGCTTTTTAACACAGTAACTTATAGAGAATAATATGTTCATATAATTGAAACCTAAAAAGTGGAGACACCACAATAACAAGAACACTGCTCATGAGCACTAAAAGAAATACCTGAGGCGGAACCCATTTTATATGGCCAATAGCATCCATAGCAGCCTGCCGAAAACCTTCTACTGATGCAAACCATTGCTCAGTGGCTCTAAATATTGTTGGTGTTTTTTCTCTCCAGTCATATGGATACTTATGTTCTACATGAGAGAAAAGCAGTTTTATTCACTGGCAACAGGTACCTTTCTCTCATCTATATTAAAAAAATATGGTTACCAGAAAGGATGACAACAAATTATTTATGCTCAAAAGGGATCAATCTCACCGTATGGTTCCTCCATGACAAGAGACAATTTTTTATCCAGAAAATTCACCACAGCAACATTCCCATCCCCAAGTACATCAAGCCCACTAAATTCACCAGCTTCTTCAGTGAACTTTCCCTCGTCATCAACAGGGGAAAATACGGGCAGTCCATATTTCATGCCAGTTATATAATCCTCTTGACCATGACCAGGTGCTGTATGCACCAATCCGGTTCCTGATTCTGTTGTAATATAATCCCCTCCAATGACAACTGGGCATTCCCGGTTATCTATTGGATGAATATATCTGAACCAAAATGTGAAACCAGAGTCAAGTTAAAAAATGATAAACTGAATCACATACACAATATTTAAATAGTTAACAATTTTCATTTTCAAACAAATACACAGTTCAACTTCATTATTAACCTGAAGTTTTCAAGATCTGAGCCAGACACAGTTTTTTTTACCACAAGCTTCACACCCCATTTTGCTGCTAGAGTTGGCACAAGATCTGATGCTACAATAATAAAAGGCTTCTTTTGGTCCCTGAGAACATTGCCATGCCTTCGTTTTTTATTTGCAGAGGATGTAAGAGCATCATTCATGGACTGAACCTCAACAATAGCATACTTAAGCTTGGCATTGACTGCAACAGCTGAGACAGCAGACCCATAGCATAAAGAGTACATGAAAAGATGAGGGAGAGAGATTAAGTTTAAAAACATTTGTAACAAGACAAACAAATGATTCATTTCTTCCATTGGATTCAAGGATGGTAACAGGACTAAATGAATGCAGTAGGTAGCACTTTAGGTTGATGGAGAAAACAAATAAGAGGGTTGACAGAGCATTCTTTCCCTATATCCACCAAAATTAAAACCTAAGGAATTCATCCAAACTAAAATGTTCGGCATCATCTCTGAAGTCTGAACTTAGTTCTTCAACTTTATTTGGTTGTTTCACACCAAAAACAAAAAAAGGCAAACCAGTGAGATTTGAAAGAAAAAAAAAAATGCAATGGACATAAGGAAAATTTGGCATGAGAATATGAAACATGAAAACAAGATACAAAAGGACCACTTTCATTTCTCACATTAATGTCATTGCCTGTATAATTAAATAAAACTTACCAGCATTGGCAGGAACAGTCCATGGAGTTGTCGTCCATATGGCCAAGCATAAATCTGGAAAGAACTCGTCTAATAACCCGCCTGAAGTTGGAGGAGCACTCGCTAAACGAAATAGCACATATACGCTTCTCGAAACATGCCCCTCAGGGTACTGCAGAAAGTATTTTTGTAAGGTTAAATTACAATTTAGTTACCTAAAAAACTCCAGTCAATATAAGGGCTGTAAAGGAATCTCAAACCCTAGTCTTTACAAGGGCAACATAAAAATTGAAAGGCTTGATAATTTTATTAAAAAATGTCAATAAGTTTTAACTTTCTCACTAACTTTTTTACACTAATAACTGCAATTCTGAAAGAGTCAGTAAAGACAGTGCTGCTCAGCAGTTCGAACATCAATTAAGTAGAAAATATTGAAGATGTGCGAGTATAAAAGCATCATTCCTAAGCCAAAAACACGGATTGTAAAGATGAAAACAACAAAAGTAAAATAAGTACAGGTTGAAGTGCATTCTCTCATTCAAAAACCATCAATACAAGACATTGAGTTCAGTCATCAGTTCTATGATTTAACAAAGCGGCAATTACATTTTAATTATATTTTACTAAGGTTTGTATGAACTCAGAAAAGGCACATGCTTGTAAAGTTTAGAACTTGAATTACCTCCAACTCAGCCTCGGCAAGAGCTGTACGAGACTTAGGACTCCAATGAACTGGTTTATGGCCCCTATAGATGTATCCTTGAAGGGCCATTTGGCCAAACACTTCAATCTGTCAAAGGATATGATGTAACAATTCCTTAGAAAGTTAGTCATAATAATTTTTCTGGGTTTTGTTTGATGAACGGTCAAATTTTTAGATATTCATGCATTCATTCTCTCTTGATTCAAGTTTATCAATTCATGAGACTACGAACTTGCCAAATATCTTTCCAGCTTGTACAAAGAAAAAAAAAAAAAGCTTTGCAGAGACTTCCATTTTTCCCTGTAAATTTTTTATTTTGCACTTGGAAGTATAGTGCACAAAAGCTGTAAGGGCTACCTGGGCAGCTTCATATTCAGGCTGCAGAGTTAGATAAGATTCATCCCATTCTGCCCAGACTCCATAACGCTGCAACAACAGAAATAATTATTCAACAGGTACTGGTCTTCTAGTTACGTATTAGAGACAATTTGACTTAGACCATATACAAACAAAAAGCCAATAATTAACATGAAGTAGTAGTACTACTAGAAGAAGAAGAAAGGATCAACCTTAAATGATGTCATCTGAGTTTTAACAGTTGCTTTGGCAAACTTGGCTGCCTTTGTTCTTAATTTTAATGCTGTCAAATCCTTTCTGGCAGCTTCATCCATTGATTGCAAAACTGTATAATTTATGATGAAAGTCAATTTTTTTGAAACTTTTGTCCTCAATTTTCATGAACTTCCCACATTATCCAGCACTGAGATTATAAAACTTTGTTTTACAGATCTGACTGATAACTCAACGATTTACAAGGTCAGAGAGAGAGAGGAGGAGGAGGAGGGGTGGGGGGGTGATGGGAGTTTGTAAATCAATGGCTTGCAAATAAAAGTGCAAGTCCTGATTGCAAATAAAGTTGTTAAACTTTCATAGTTTCTTCCAATTTAGTTAATTGCCTGCAACTGGCCATGAATTTGACCACATAACAAGAAGGGGAAAAAAGCCAGTACTTGCCTTTGTTCTCAATTGGCAGGCCATGACAATCCCAACCAGGAATATAACGAACCTTATAGTTTTGAAGAATCTGCCACAAAAAAAGGCTAAATAAGTAATAAAATTAAGATCACTTTTACAACTGTACCAACAAAAAGAGTCTGGCCTACATTCTCAGATTCAGTATCGACATGCGGACAAAAAATAGTAGGAAAATTACCAAGAAATCAGACTATAAAAGCATGACAGGAAAGTTTTAACAGCATTCATTCACTTTTCTTTTCTTATTTGTTACTTGGGTGATGCATTCCAGCTTGCAAATTGAAGAAAGGAAAAAATTCAGAATTCTTCATTTTCTCTCCTCTATTTTAGCTTCCAACTGTAGTCATAAGTTGAAGAGTTCTTCAAATTTTTTTTTTCTCATTTTTTTGGTACCATGTCTATCCTCTTTTATACTAGCAAAACCAAATAAAACAGCAGAGCAATAGTGAAATGTCTAGCAAGGGAACACACCTTATAACGGTTAATTATATCCTTCAAAATTTTATTCAGGGCATGACCAATGTGTAGATCACCGTTGGCATATGGAGGACCATCATGAAGAACAAATTTTTTCTGACAGAACAATTTAAGTTAGCAAATGAGTCAAATTAATACAATAATTTGATACAGAGATAATTACAAACACCCACCCCATCATTTTTGTCGACTACTCTCTTGAAAACCTGATTATCATCCCATAATTTTTGAATCTCAGGCTCCCTTGTCGTAGCATTTGCTCTCATGCCAAATGTTGTCTTAGGCAACTCAACTGTATGCTTATATTTTCCTTCTTCCTGTTTCTCCCCTGAACAATTCAAGGGACAAAAATAACAAGTTTCAGTACAATAATCAACAAATTTTGAAAATTGTCATTATAATTGTCTAATTCCATAACCAAACCAGCAAACACACACCCTCAGAAGCTTTTTTAGCAGCCATGACAGGACCACGAGCTCGTCGTTTTGAAGTACCGAACTGGTCACTAGAATAACTACAATAACGCCTTCTATTCAATAAAATTAATAATCTAACCGAAGAACCACTTCCTTTACAGCAAGACAAGCTAGCATTCCTCGACGATGAACAAACTTTTCCCCATAAAACCTAACAAAACACAATAAATTGCATCAGAATCATTCACCACCAAAACCAAATTCTCTCACTGCGACATTTCATCAAACACATAATGAAACAAAATCAAAACTCAACATATAGCACAAAAATTGACCAGTTCAGCAATTCCGATAAACCAAAACCTCCGGCGAAGTAGAAATGCAAACTAAGAACAGTGTATAAATGTACCGTAGAAGAAGGAGATGACTTAAACATGGAAATTCTAGCTTGGCTTGGAGTAAGTGCCAAGGATTTAAGAAGAGACATGATTTTACTATATATATATATATATAATTCCTTGAAAATTCAACTATGCATTAGCAATAGCAACTGTAGAAACTGAACCAGTCTCGTCTCTGTCCTCCATTTTTCAAACTGGATATAAGAAAATCGTGTGGATAGCAGAAAATCAAAAGAATCCCAGAATTTTAATTTCTTTTCAATCGTGTCCTTGTTTATAACTATTTAGACAGATTTTTTTCCTGAATAATTAAATTTTATTTTAGCGTAAACTTTGTTTTTACGGGAAAAAAAATTAAGATAATTTTTAAATATTTGAACAAACTCATAAGAAAAATTATGTATATAGTGTTTAAAATGTTACCGTAGATTATATATTACATGTCGAGTGAAAAGTATCAACTTTATAGATATTCCAATTCAAAAAACTTTCTCAAATACATCATCTTTTTACAATTCTCATAACATTATTATCGTAGGCATTCTTTAACCGACTCTCAAAAATAAGAGGTTGGCATAAAGGGCCTACTATAATTATGTAAATATTAAAAAAAAAGTCAATTAAAACACAAGCATACCACATCTTTAACAAATTGTTCTCAAACTAATCATTTGTTAACATTTACATACTTAACTATCTATAAACAAAATATAAACAGGACATAAACATTTTATAAACATAATATTATAATTGATATTTTTAAAATAAAATTAAAGTCATAAAAATTAGTGTGTAACTGAAAATTAGATGGCACAAAAAAATAAATATTTTATAAATTTAATATTGCAATTTAAATTTTTAAAATATTTAAAATTCAACTAATTGGGATTCCTGATAACTATATAAAATGTAGAGTGTATTTAAAAATTACATAACATAAACAAGATATAAACAAACATCAACAAATTAGAAACTATTATAAACAACTAATTGGGATTCCTTTGCCTAAAAACTGATAACAATATGAAATTTCGAGTGGGTTTAAAAATATGTAACATAAACAAACATCAACAAATTATAAACTATTATAAACGAAAAATAAACAAACTATAAATAGTTTGTAAACAGAAAATTGGTGGTGAAGGCGGCCACAAATGTCAGAGGAAGTGGTGGCTGGTGGTAGAGGTGGGCAAAACCGAACCGCAAACCGAAATCGAACCGAACTAAACTGAATAATCGGTTAACCGAATTTTCGGTTCGGTTTTCGGTTTCGTAAAAATATGTGAACCGAATTTTCGGTTCTCAGTTCGTCCAAATGTATGAACCGAATTTTTTTTACGTGTAAAACTCGGTTAAAACCGAAATCGAACCAAACCGAACAAATCGGTTTCCGAATTTTCGGTTCGGTTTTCGATTCATTAAAAAATAATCGGTTTTGAACCAAAAATCGAAAACTCGGTTCGGTTCACCGAACCGAACCGATTTTGCCCACTCCTAGCTGGTGGAGTACTCTTTAGTTCTCTTAACATGCGATTCGTTTCCTTTGGACTTTTCTTTCTTTTTCTTTTTTTTTTAATATCATAGATCTTATATTTTCATTAAAATATTAAAAATTACACAGTAGCAATAATTATTGTGCCTTAATATTGTTTACAAAACCTATATCAAGCGATCATCTAGCTAATTTGTGAGCGACGTCGTTACATGATCTTTGTACAAATGCACAGTTAACATTATTGCACTGTTGCATCAGTTTTTTATTCTAAAAAACAATGTCCATTACTTGAATTGCATCTGCAACCGCTTTAGAGTCTGTTTCCACAAATCAATCCGTCTATTAAACAATCCGTCCAATTCTTCTCTTTGATTAACTCCAATGCATTACGTATAGCAAGCGCTTCCAAAATCAATGGATCCCGCAATAAGTGATGATATTGTTTGACTCTGCAGTCTTTGATCTTACTAAGATGGTCCCTGACAACAACAGCTCTCCGATTTTGTTTATCATCTATTGCAGCATCAACATTAATTCTAGTAAGTTCCTCTCCTCTATTACTAATTCAAAATCAAGTTCTGCTACTTTTTCATCAATTCCACTACTTTTGCACAAAATTAGCTAAAAGTTATTTAGATTTTGTCTCAATCAAACAGAAAATTAACTGAAAAAATTAATTAAATTGGAAAGCAAAGTCAAAAAAAAAAAAAAAAGAATGAGAGAAGATAATGAAAGAGACCTTCATTGCATTCGGCTTGCTCGGCAAGCTTGGCCACATAGACAAAGTGTTCACGATAGTTAAAAGAAGGTTGAAGGAGAGTCTGCGGGTGACGACAATAGAAAATTTTGGTGAAGGTTTGTGTGGCAGTTTATTTGAAGTTGAGGGGTTATTATTTGTGGGTAGGGTTTATTAAAATTGGCCCTTTTGATTAGAAAAAATAAAAAAACTTATATTTTAAATTTTTGATTAAAAAGTAGGTTATTTATGATATTATTTCCTAAAAATAGGAGGTCTGTTGGACAATATCTATTAACTCTGAGTTTAATGATCAAATAGATATTAATATTTGAGACATTTTTTTTAATGAATTTTTACCCTTTTTTTATGATGAAAAAATTAAATATGGACAATCCAGTTTTGCATTGAAAATACTTTAAGTACTACTTAAATAATAATACTCCATTACTATTTAAATAAGTATATAAACAAATTTTATATATTCCTAAAAAAATACAAATAAAATAAAATTGGAATTACAATCTCAAATTAGGTCTCGTTAATTTTATCTCGAATTTGTGAAGAGAGACTGTGTTTTCAATTTGAAAGATTTATTTTTTACTCTCTTTGAGGAGAGACAACCTAGAGATCTTGGATGCTATTGTTTTCATCTTTTTTATATTATCACAAAATTTATTTAATGTGATAATTCACCAATTATATTTAAATAATTGATAAATATATAAATTAATTATTTAAAAAAAATTATTTGATATCATTAGTTCATACATTCATCAACTTTCAATTTCATCATTTTGTTCAATTTCATGTTTTTTTATTGATGAATAAAAATATATTAGCAAAGCTTGCTACAACTGTAAAATTGGCACCTGACCTGACTTCTGCTGTTGTTAAGCAAATAATAACCAACAGAAGAAAAAATTGCAGGATTTATTTCATTATTAAAAAAGCTCAAAAAACCTACAGAAAAATCATAAACATGACTTGCAGATGAAGCGAAGTCTTTATAATTTACCCTTATCAAAATTTTACTAATGACAGTAATCTTATGCTAAAACAATATCTAAAAGAAGCTCTTCAACAGAGAAATCACTATTGGAAGAATACTGATAATAGCTATTTGGAATTCTGAGCTACTGCTTTTGATGGAGATTTGTCCACTTTTCTTGTTATTCATTCCCACATTGATTGTCATTTTCAAATTTCGGCCAACAGGAAACTGAGTCTGGAAATTGGCTGTGCAACCTAAATTACCTCTATAATTCAGCAGAGATAAACCAAATGTGGATTGATTTTGCTCCACAGGAAATTCCTCGCTTTTATGGCTAACTTCAAAATTTGCTCCATATGCAGTTTCACCTCCAGATGTAATAGCACCAATATTTCCAACCAAAGCTAAGAACTTTCTGATTTGAATCTGGTCTTCGAGCTTGACACCCATGGCTGGTTGCTTGCCCAGTAGAGTAATGCATACCCCACCATTTGTTTTGTTTATTTTGAAGTTCTTTACTTTGGTTTCGGCTCTTAGAGTATATGCAAGTTGCCTCCCAAGAGTCTGAATGTCCAGTCCTGCCATTGTTGATCCATTTTCAATAAGTTTTGCAGAAACTGAGGAATCCAAGCGGGCGTTGAAGGCTTTCTTGTCCTTCAGGACTTGAACAGCAATTGTACCTGGAAATTTACCAGAAATGGCAAAGTTTGTGTCAAGAGCAACACCATCGTAGCCAGTGTCATGGTCCCAGCCCTGTGATTCCAGAATTGGCCTAATAAGAATTTCTGATGTGGGTTCAATCATTCGGTACAGATAAGAAGGATTGTCACTGTCGAAAGTAGGAGGAAGTGCATAGTCAGGCATTGTAACTGGCACAACTGCTGGACCTCCTCCTTCTTCATCTTCCTGTTCAGAATTCTCTGTTATTCTGTTATCTTTGCCTTTTTCTTCCTTCAGCTCCTTCAACCTTGTCACTTCCTCTTTCCACTGCTTCTTTTGACGGAGTTTCACCCGGTAATCATACTCATCAAAATATGCTTTCTTTTGCTCCTTGCTGAGCTTATTCACCTGAGATTTCTTCAGAGGCTTGAATGGTGGAAGCTGGTCATACTCATCTTCATCTGAATCTGATAAATCCAACAATTCCACATCTGAATCAATGTCATCGCCACCAAGCTTTGGATGAGGGCGAGGCTGCAATAGTGAAGACAACAAAGGGGGTAGAGGTAGAGATCGGAGCTTAAAGCCAAACAAATTGTTCTGATCATGAGGCTTAGTTCTTGAACTGGCTTCTAGATCTGATAAGATCTTTGATGAATAGCACAAAAGCAATAACCGAGTTCTCCAACTTTCTCCATTGGGGAGGACACTTTGTCCTTCCTTGTTCTTCAGACACAATGGATGATTCTCAACAAGAGACACTGGATGCATCATATTTGGGTCTATTAGACGCAAATCACCAGTTGCTCGACTAATAGAAAGCCGAACAGCATGGGATTGTTTTTCAACAAAATCCTCAAAACTTAAGGGTGATCCAGATGGACTATCAGGAGGTGGAGCAGCTGCATGGGTGAATGTAACAATGGCGTTTTGCCAAATCGATGCAGTGAGAGAGTTAGTGATTGATCTTAACAATGGCATATCACTAAAATCTTTTGTATGAGAATCTAGCCTATCAACATATAGAACAACATCCGGAGGAAACTTCTTTGTCCACTTCTTTATTGAAGCTAATATTTTCCTGTTAATATATTCATCCTTCGCAGCACATCTAAGACCAGGAGTGTCAAAGATTCTGATTCTAACTCCATCTATAGTTCCAACAATCTCCTTAACCTTAGTTGTAGCAGGCTGAAATGCATTCGTTGCAACTTTGTTCCCACCAAAAATAGAATTAATGGTTGCACTTTTTCCCACTCCAGTCTTCCCAATAACCAAAATGTTCAAACGAAAGTCTAAATCGTCTTTACAATCTCCTTCTTGCTGCTTAGCCATTCTCTTAGCAGATTCAAGGCTAAATTCACCAGTAACATGTCTGCCTGAGGCTAGGAACAATTTGTGTAACAGTGATGCAACTACAAAATCTTCAGGAGAATGGCCTAGTCGCTGCACAAGCCTCAAGAACCTGACTCTAATGTGATGTATTTTTTCAATCCTCTTCTTTTCTTCATTACTGATATTTTCTGATCTCATTGGGCCGATCGGCGTTCCTGAAGAAACAGGGCGATCAAAAGTAAATACTCTGGAACCATCAGCAGAGGTTAGATTGAAGCTGTGTCCTCCATCCAAATTAGCACTAGCTGCTGCCGCTCTCAAAAGAGCAGTCATAGCAGCTGGGTTGAATAATTTATTTTCTTCATGATCCTTATCAGTCTCAAATTCTTCATCTGAGCAAGGAACAATTTGCCCATCATAAGAGGAAGAAGAAGTTCTCTGCAGTTCGCTCATAGTCTGCACAGTAGTTCCAGAGCCTCCAAATGACACATCTTCACTATCTTCATCAGAAAGCTCTTGCCCTCCTATTTTTTGGGAATCAAGCTTTACTTCTATGATATCAAGGAAACTGGTATTCCTCTTTGATTCTTCTTCTTCTTCTTCTTCCAATCCATCATCTTTGCACTTTTCAGGCAAATCTTCTTTCCCCAATAACTCCACAGCTATCTCAGAAGCATTGTTCACAGATTCAACTCCAATGGAATCTTCACGCCCAAGAGATTCAGAATTCATACCAGTTTCTGCTTCCATTTTGTCACCATCACTGCCACCCTCAAAAACCTTACTTCCATCATAATTTTTCTCACAGTCTGCAGCTTTTTCCGCCTCCAATCCCACGTCCAGTTCTTGAGGCTCTAGCACAATCTCCTGAACAGACTCATCATCAACAGGTTTGATTACAGATTCATCATCACAATCATCAATCTTTAGTTCATCTAAATCCACCTTAGTATCATCACAAGCATTAAGAACTTCAACAATTTCTTCCATTTCAAGGCTAGCACTGCAATTCTCAGATTCAGGTTTCATGAAATCATTCACCACTGTCCTATTTTCACTTTGCCAATCTCCATCATTGAACTCAATATTCACCGGGTCCGAATTATCAGAAGGCCGTCTCTCATCAACAAAATTCTTAGCTTCACCATCTAATTGAACATCATTCTCCAATACATTTTCTTGGGTCTTTGCTGCAACATCTCTATCATCCTCAACAACAGAGTCAATTGAAACAGAATCATCAACATGTTTAACATCTTCCTCTATTTCTAAATTCTCGGTGATTTCAACCAAAGGCTCATCAATATGATAATCATCATTAGCAGGAACTTTCACAGGAAAATTACCATCTTTGCCACCAGAAACACCATTATCTCCTGTAAGTAGCAACTCAGACTCATTCACAGCATAAGCATCACTTTCCACCAGTAAGTCAACTTCTTTATCCTCTTCAACATCAGACCCATCCGACACTTTAACTTTTGGAGCAAACCCCACTTTCTCAATACTACCACCACCATCAGCACCGCCACTAGCCACAGTACCATCATCAGCAATTAACTCCTCAAAGTCATCATCATCATCCAATGACAATTGAGCAATAGGCATAACACGCAACACATTCATGTTATTATCTGATTTAACAAAGCTATTCCCATCAGTTTCTCCATCTGGATCAGACGCAAAAGGCCTAGAAAGTTTATATTGATCAAAAACCACCCCAGCTTCTGGTTTTTCCTCGTCAGAGTCGCCAACATAAAGCTTCTCTGACGCACTTTCAAACTCCTCACCACTGACATACGCCTCAGACTCAGACTCAATATTAACACTACTACTAGTTTCACTAACATACCCATTAGATTCAATATCAGAAGAATCATATTCAGGAGATACAGGAGCTCGAATAGAGAAAGAACCTGAAAAGGAAGTGGACCCTTGTGTAGTAGAAACAGAGAGAGGTAGTTTTGACGCCATGGCTTGCGGAAACAGAAAAAAGGCGAGAACTTTATCACTTTTTCTTTTGGATTTTGTAATAATTCAAAAGAAAGTTGGATTTTTGAACGGGTTTTGGTAGAATTGGTAGCACATTGAGGGTGGGATTAGAGGGTAGATAGATAGGCCGTGCGTTTCTTTGTTTTTGGTTTAGCATGGAATAGGATACTATTTTGGAGTTTTTCTAGGAGATGAAGACAATGTAGTTATTATAGAGGCTTTTTGTCTCTGGTGATTATGTGGTTCGATTCGGTTTGGTTTAGGGCTTTGGGTTATGTGTTGGTGTTTCAAATCGAGCCACGCAAAAGGTCCATAATCCATAAACCCATTTTAGGGCTTAGAACCTATTTACCTGTTACTATCCTGTTTTATGGTCACAATTTTTTATTTTGTTTATCTAAAATGAAAAATAGTACAGTATTTTTTTTGGGTTTTTATTTTTCCACATATTTGTTAAATTTGCACCACTAAATAAATAATATCCTCATTACTTCTTTTTTTTGTTTTTGTTTGCAAAATGTCACTATTGATGAATTGCGCGCGGCGTATTCATCTGATAAAATTTGTTTAAAAATTACATAAACTTATTCCATAATTAAACGAGTTTACTTAAAACTTCAAATAAATAACGTTTTAATGTATTATTTTTTTATTTTATTATAATATAATGACTAGTTATTATTTAATTTTATCGATAGGATGTATGTGGAATATTAAAATGAGACATTAGTAGTAATTCTTTCCCTGTGCCAATTCAATCCTGACGCTTAAATGGAGTAAATAAAAATGGAAGAAAAATTTGCTCCTAATGATGTATGATTTACAGGAAAATCAAGAAAGGCGGCTTCAAGTTTAAAATAAACTATAGACTATAATATTATGAATAATAAATGTAGATGTCGTATGCATATAAATTATTGTTTTATTTGGACTGTCTTACTTCCACCTCCATTATTTTATTTTTATGGTAGTGATCCTCATAATTAATCTAATTAGATTTTTTTTTGTTATATTTAAGATATAGATGTCATAAAAATAATAGATAATTAGAAATTTAGTATGTAATTGGAATATAAAAATATCGGATTCGATTACTGTCAAACACAAATTTTTAGTAGTAATTAAGTGCATGTTGTTTGAAGTGAGTGCTATCTATTCCGTGTAATCCATAATATTATTGGTCCATCATTGGCCTATTTTATTTTAAAAAAGGTTGAAAAATATTTTTTTACATTTTCATAAAAACAAATAATAGGTAGTATTAAATGATAAAAATGAGTGAATTTTTTGGTAAAAAAATGACTCTATCATATCATAGGTGAAAAAAATATTATAAAAAAAGTCTCTAAGTTTTCAATTTATTAGCATTTTCTTCCATGTCTTTATTTTTTTAACTAAAAACTCCATATTTTATTTTTTAGTCAATATTTTACTCATTCTGTCTATTTTTTCCATTAAAATAACGATTCAAGGAATAAAATGTAATTTTTGGACCGTTTTGAAGAACACAAAAAATGAAGAACTTTTTTGAATTTTTACTTCTTCTTCAACCTTCAACCTTCTTCTTCAACCACTGCCAACCTCCGCCAGCCCATCACCACTGTCGACTGCCAACCTCCGCCAGTCCATCACCACCGTCGCCACCACCTTCCTCTCTTACTCATTCGTCTTTCTCATCTTCGGCATCTGAAACAGAGAGATGGATGAAGAGAGAGAAAGAGAGATCGCGACTGAAAGGTTGAAGACCGAGCTGTTGCCGACGCCATTTCCGGCGCCTCCAGTGGTCCGACGGTGAGTATGAGCATAGATTTGGATTCCCCACTACCTAAGTTTTCGTTTGGTGTCGATCTTATCACCGGATAATATAGTTTTTGATGACCGAAGAAGGAAACGGCAGTCACTTTCAACGTTTATGGTGGTCGGACGAAAATTTCGAAGGCTAATCTAGAATCCTCTCAACACGATCTTTCCATTGATATAGAGGTTGTTGCCGATCTACAGCCTGAATGAGAAACAAGTTCAAACAATTAAAGAGAGATAAGAAAGATATCGACGTTAATAGAGGAGAGAGAAGCAACCGAACTGTCGAAGCTATTTTCGGCGCCTCTAGTGGTCCGACGGCGATAATGAGTATAGATTTGGATCCCCCACTACCTGAGCTTTCGTTTAGTGTCGATCTTATCGCCAGATAATATCGTTTTCGGTGACCAAAGAAGCTGTGTGATGGTGATGGCGGCAGTGGTGGGGGTGGTGGTGGTGGCGGCTGTTATGGTTTTGGGTTGATAGAGGTCCAAATTTTCAAAACAATCCTTATTTTTTGAGTTTTTTTTTAAATGCCCGTAAAAATTACATTTTAGTCCTTGAATCGTTATTTTAACGGAAAAAATAGACAGAAGAGGAAAATGATGACTAAAAATAAAACAGAGAGTTTTTAATTCGAAAGACAGGGAGAAAAATGATATTATAGTGAAAATTTAGAGATTTTTTTTATAATATTCATAGGTAAAAATTTTAAAATACTATGTAGTTAATTAGTAGCCCAAAGGAACTTGGTTTGGTTTGGGTTAGGCCTGCCCGGGCCCAGGCTCAGGCCCAGAATTCCATTGCTTAATTGATTATTTCCAAACAAAATTACAGTTGGTTTGTTCCTCCGCTTCCAATGGCGGGTTCTTACGGCGCCACCTTCTCTTTCTTTGCCCGCCCCACTATCCCCACGGCCGCCGGCCGCCGGTGTCGATTCAAGCTTCTATGCGTATCTTCTGTTTCTGCTGATTTTTCATCTAAGCGGATAAAGAGGAAAAATCACTTGCGCCACAAAATCCTCAAACCCCTAAGTAAACCCTTCCCCACCTCACCTCTTCCGCAGATTCTTCCAGCAGAAGGGATCGTACAACCCAATCCTATTTCACTTCCATCAGAAAATGACGTCGTTTTTGAGGAATTCCCTCGCGAAAGTGTTCCCCTTGGAGAAATTGACAACTTTTCCGAAGAATTTCCAGTGTCGGAGAGCATTGCTGTAGCTGAAGCACCCAGTCGCATTGTTAGTAAAATTTCTGTAAGTTCTATATTGAAATTTGGGGGTTCTTTGATTGGGTTTATTTTTCTATTTCAAATTTATAGTTGGTTTGTGGAAACCAGTAATGCTTTTGAGAAAGAAGATAAAATGAATGATAATGGAACAAGAAATGTGGTTTACTTTGATGATTCTGAAATGGAAGAAAAAATTGTTGAAATTAGAGCAATGGCAAGAGAAGCAAGAAAGAAGGAGAAACCGGAAAGAAAAGAGGATGATGAAGAAACAGAAATTGAGAAGGAAATTGGTGCAAGATTGGCTAAGTTAGAGAAGAGACTGAATTCAAAGAAAGCGAAGTTACCTGAATCATTTATGAATTATCTGGGCGTTTTGGAAAATGAAGAAGAAGTAGCAGTAGAAGATGGAACTATCGAGGATAATTTAGATTTGAAAGAGGATCAACCGCCCTTGATGTTCAAGAAAAAGCTTAGATTTAAAAGCCCTTCAATCAACTCAAGGAGTAGTCCAAAGGGGTTTTCAGGCTCTAGGAACTCTGAAAGCTCGAGTGGCAAAGATGGGCGCTTTCAAAATGGGACTGTGAAAATGGTTAGCAGAAAGGAAGACATGAACATGCGGTTGAGTTCATCTGATATTGATGTTGACAAGTTGCAGAATGAAAAAGAGGAGTCGACAAAGGAAATTCAGATTGGTAATGTAAATAGAATCTTTCTGGATGCATGATTAATTGATTTGATTGTCATTTTATTCCTTCTCATTCCTTTTCATGGAAATGGCAATTTTCTCTTTATTGATGTGTGGGAAGGTAGATTATTTCATGCTGTGGATTCATATTTTTTTAGGCTTATGATGTTAAATTATTAACTTGTAATAGATTTTTAACTTGACATAAAAGGAGATATTAGAATGTGCCTCTGTTGCTACTTGATAAATTGCTGTTATAAAACTCTCTATAAACCTTGGTAATTCTGAAAATTTTTAGGTGCTGCTCGAGGTGCTAGCGAAGGAAGGCTGTCAAAGGAAGCCACAAAGCCACGGAAATCAAAAGAATTTGGCAAAAAGGGTTCTCGAGGCTTAACAAAAGAAAATCAAAGAACTACTACAAAATCTGATGCCTTTACTTCATCAAGCCATAATGACAGCAGACACCCTGAAAATAGACAATTTAAGAACAAAGTGGGGAATAAGCGAACTGCTGCACGAACAAATTTGTGGTGGTCGAACCTTCCTTACCTTCTTGTATGTAGCTGAAACTCTGACTCTCTTATATCTTCTGATTTACTTCCAACATAACGTTAGTAGTTGATCCTTAATCCTTAATATTTTGGTTTGGGAATTCCAGCGTAAATGAAACAAATAGTATATCATAACTCAACCAAATTAGTTTTTAAGCATAGTTTGAGTTGTGCACTTATTCCTCAAAGGTTGCTTAATTTTGTAAAATCACAATACTTTCTTCAGTTAAGGAAAAAAAATATTATCTGCTCACTTCAGGGTATTTATATACGAAGAGGATCAGAAGATGAAGAATCAGGAATACTTTATAACATAAGACTACCTTCTCATATGCATGATCAAGAAGACTCCTATACTGTTGTTTTTGAGGACCGTCTGGATGCCAATAACTTCTGCTATTTACTTGAATGCTACTTTGAAGATTTAGGAGAATTCAGCGTTGATGTTGTGCCTCTGTCAGTAAAAGTAAGTACGCAACTTAGTAGACCGGTGAGGCTAATGTGATAATGAAAGGCTTATTTGAGAAATTAGTATCTATAATCAGCCTTTTCTTTAATTCTAATGTGATAATGGTAAAATTAAACTCCTGCAGGAACTTCATGAGGCTGTAAAATCGAATTCAGAGAAAGTGATTGTTGCAAGGAAGGGGCAACTTAAACTTTATGCTGGTCAGCCACTTGCAGAGGTTGAGATGGCTTTGCTTTCTTTATCCGAATGAGATCAAGCGCAAAACATGGTTTCCTCTTCCTGGACAGATTCAAGATCTTGAATTGCTCGTATTTTGAAGTTGACAAGTTACTATAGAATCAGAGTTCTTGTACATTCCTATATTCCAAGTCAGGTCAGGAACTGCCCTGGTGACTGGTGGAAGACAATTTTGTGAAATTTAGAAAGATGGGATTAGATTATAATGTAGTTGAGTGGTGATTAAAGCTCAAATTGGGTAATTTAACTCATGTATTGCAACTTAATGTTTTGAAAATAAAATTTCTGATGAATGAAGCTGTTCTTTTTTTATTTAGATGATGATATGACTTGGAAAATAACACATTAGCAAAATGTGGGATTAGAGCACAAGTTTAATTTATTATTGTCGGATTCATGCAAATGTACAGTTTACATGAAATAGATCCAACAGAAGTGGTATCATCTTACTACACACTACAATACCACGCGCCCAAATTCTCTAATGTGAACTGGTAATTTTGATAATAGATTGAGCATGAACAGTAGTCAAATTGGATTGGCAAAAGTTCTGCCAATATTCTTGCTTCTGTTCTTCATTTTCTGCATATGCTTCAAACGCAGAAACCACAATATTTCTTGCAGCTTCTCTTGCCTCAGGCAGCCTATCATTCAACAACTCAGCAGCCATTTGCAGAAGCGAAACCACTCCGAATTCTTTCATTCCTTCCACACCCTGAAAAAACAGGTACTAGCAGAAATCAATATACTGCTATTTTACCTTAAACGATCCAAAATAACCAAAATTCAGCCAAAACAGAAAACAATACCATATTGGAGATGGAATTAGAGATGCATATAGCAACTTTGGCTCTGATTCTAAGGTTGGTATGGTTAACATAACCCTTTAACTTATTTAGCAGAGGCAGAGGAGCCATGGACTTCACCATTGCTACTAATGCCTTTTCTGCTTCTTCACAGACAAACTTTTTATCTTGAGAAGCTTTCAGGAGTAGCTGCAACAGCTGCTCACGATGCAGCGGCGAACCCACCAGAGAAACCGTAGTTAGTAACCTTAAAACAAACCCAAAAAAACAAAGGAAAAAAAAAATTAAAGAAAGAGAAAAGAGAATTGTTCTTAATTCTTACTAAGCTGTCAAATGAATCAGTAGAAAAGTTCAGTAGTTCATCCCCATAAGCATTGAAAATATCAGATGAAGCCATTATAGAAGTCTTGCATAAAGCACTTCTTGGATTCTTCATAGCTTTTACCACCACCAACACTACATTTTCCCTTTACAAATCAAACAAACACAAATTAAGACAATAAAAAGAAAGGGAAAAAAAATATTTTTATTAAGAAATGTTCCATACAAGATAGGAAGCAAGAGAGAAGAGTGATGAATCGCAAATCTTCTAGCATCATTCAGCGACTCACAAACTTTTGTCCAGTCTTTTGAATTTAAATCTTCAATCAGTCCCTGCAATGGCAGAAACTCATAAATCAGACAACATAATTTAAAAAACCGAATTTCAGAAAATCCCATTGAAGCTTACTTGGATCTTCGATTCGGGGTCGGGTAAAGCATTTAGATTTTCAGAAGAAATGTAATCAATAACAACATCTGTAGAAGACGGCGGCGGCGGCAATGAGGCCTTATTTTCATCATTTATACCGATCTGAGGCTGTTTTAGAATCGATTTTGCTTGCTTTTTGGGTCTTTCAGGTGTCAATGGAAGAGCATTATCGATGGGTCTCAACGCCATTGTTGATTTGAAGAAAGGATCATAAACAGACTGAAGCTTGAAGAATTTGGGTGTTATGTATTCGTAGGCCTGTGAGGAATATAAAGAAAGTGAGATATTTTTGCCATTTTTGATAAATTTAAAATTTGAACAAAAGTTCAAAAGAGACGTTAGTCTTTTAGGGTAACGGTCCAAATTTGACCCCCTTTTTTTTTTTTTTTTCTTTTTACCAAATTAAACATTCATTTGATAATGTTTTAATTATATTTTACATTAGATTTCAATTAATACTATTTAATTTATTTTTTTTTATTGAGATTGGAGATTACATATGGCATTGCTATAAGACTAAATTTTATTTAAAAAAAATTGTTTCCTATATATATATATATATATATAATTTCCTTCCTCTTTCCAATCAGGATAAACAATTTTCCTTATTTGTTTTATTCACTCCCATTCATATTTAATCCACGAGATTACAAGTATAAATTTCGTTCTATTACAGTTGAACATAAAAATATTATTTTTGAATATAGAAGATGCTACTTACAGACCGGATAACAGTGTGGGTGAAAGAAATCAAACTCGAGACTTACACATTCTTTTTCAATATATATGTATATAGTTTCATTTTTCATTCTAAAGAGAAAAATGAAAAAATAATTACTAAAGTAAACAATATATTGAATTGCCTTTAAACAATATATTGAATTGCCTTTACAATCTAATAAAAAACTACTATGATCTTTGATCTCAAAATAATGATAATAATAGTAAACATAAAAGAAACAAAACCACTGAACAAAAGTTTAATTGCTACAAATAATAATAATAATACAATTAGAGAAAGATCCTTGTGTCATTCATTCATAGTAAAAATTTGATTTATGTTATACTCATCAAACCTAGTGCTATATGCAAAATCTGAATATTTGATACAAGGAGTATAATAAAAACTATTGCGCAGAAATCTGGGATGATAAGGGAAATAATGTACAATATCATGCCTGGAAATCCTTTGTCATTCATCAACACTTTTCCTGTTGCGCAAGCGCAAGCAATGGCAAATTCAACCCTCATTTTTTGTGATATGGTGAAATTGCATTCAGCAGTAAACAGGAAGATCAACTCTACATTTTCTTTGTGAGCAATTACAGCAGATTAATTAATTTGAGAAGTAATCCATGAGTTCAATCTGCGAATGTTGGAGCAGTGAAGCTTGGATGGTGTTAGGCATTGCATATGGTTTTCTCCTTTTGGCTTTTATAAATAAAAATTTAAAAGCCCAAAAAATACTCAGACTAATAGATAAATGACTAGCTTTTAAGCAATGCCACCCTCTAGGTTGGTATGTCATTTGCAGGTGTGATCACTGAAGTTAACTTGCAACTTGCAAAGAGGAATCCTCGATTTGTAACAATGACCTGGAGGATTTGAGAATAATTATCTGTTATGACTTCAGGCTCGAGAATAAATTTACAGTAACAAAGAAGAATAATCTATTTTCAGATAAATGATTAACAGACTGAACACACACACACACACACACACACATATATATATATATCCATTTGGTCGATCATAGCTTGAAATGAACGGCTGGTTTTTACAAGGGTAATCATCAAAGTCTAAAATGTGATATCCGGAGTAAATAGAGTCAGTCAGATATGCATGAAAGGAAAAACATACACACTTTTAGGATCCTAATTGCCATATTTAACGAACCAATAGTCATCATTTATTTGGCAATAATAAGCAAATGGTTCTATGAACTAAATTCAAATGATGAAAAAAAATGAATGAAACAATTTTGATAAATGAAGTCATAAGACGAGGACGCACCTTCACAGGAAGCAACTACAGCCCCTTTCAAAAATGATAACCAAAATGATAAGTGAGAAAAAAAGATCACGCCAGGATTATGCTACCAAGATCTTGCAGCATGTTTAGAATTTGCTGTTTCTCTTAATACAGCCCCCACAATTGCTGCTTGTTCAAGACAACCGGCATCATGCAGGGCATCCCCCAGAGCAATACAAGTTTTGGTATAAATATTAAGGCCTTTCGACCGAGTTTCCTCGAAAAGTTTATATGCGTCAATTGCCCTGTTTGCATAACTCAATCCTTCTATGATAGAATTATAACAGCCAGAATCAGGTACCCCTCCATTTGCCTTAAACCTATCGAAGAGCAAGTGAGCTTCAGAAATGTTCCCGGCCCTAGCAAGTCCAGAAATCATAGTAGTATAAGTAATGGCATTGGCTTCTAAGCCTTGTTTCAGCATCTCTTGCCAAAAAACAAAGGCCTTATTAAATTTCCTGATCCTGCAGAGACCCTTTATGAGAATGCTATAAGTTATGTGATTTGGCACGCATTTCAAGTTTTTCATGGTCTGAAAGCTAAGAAGGGCTTCATCAATGTCCTCTGCTTTCACCAAAGCATCGAGCAAGCAATTCCATGTGTATATATTAGGTGTTAAGCCTCTTTGCATCATCTCTTCAAAGATTAGGTATACTTCATCAACTCTACCCACTTTTCCAAATCCATCAATGAGACTACTGTACATGACAACATTTAACTCTAGCCCATTATACTTTGCTTCCTCAAAGAGCTCATATGCCTCATCGAGCCTATCAATTTTCGCAAGCCCGTCAATTACAGAACCGTAGGTGACTACGGTTGGTTGGAGGCCCTTTGTCCTCATTTCATCCAGCAGCTGTCGAGCTATATTCACCTTACCTGATTTGCAGAACCCGTCAATAACAGTATTGTAAGCAAGGGTGTCCAGAACACAACCCTGGTCTTTCATGGCATAGAACAACTCGTAAGTTTCACGTGCAAAACCAGCCTTCACTAAGCCACTAATTAGGATAGAATAGCTTCTAACATCTGGAGTGAACCCTTGAGCTTTTATTTCCTCAAATAAAGCCCTTCCTTTCTCAGTTTCACCAGCTTTGAAAACACAGTCCATATAGGTGTTAAGAAGCATGAGATCAGGAGCACAACCTCTACGGATCATTTCCTTGTATATCTTGTGACCATCCTCCTTCCGGCCCCATAGAAAGAAGTTTCTTATGAGGGATGTATATACAATTGCAGTTGGGATTTTATCAGAATCCAGCATCTGTTCGTAAAGTCTATAGGCATCATCTAACCTACCTTTTTTGCCCAAACCATCTATAAGTGAACAGAAGGTAACCTCATTAGCACTGCAAACATTATGATTCAATCCTTCAAAAATAGAACAGGCCTCATTGAGCCTTTTGGCTTTACAGAGTCTATCTATCATTATGTTTACGGTCATGACATTAGGAAACAAACCAGCTTTTTCCATTGCATCACGAACCTTGAAAGCAGCCTCGACTTCTCCTGCTTTGCATAGCATGTCTATTAGAATATTGAATGTTACATAATTAGGCACCGCATCTGTCCTCATCTCCTCGAAGATTCTTAGTGCCTCCTCAAATTTTCCCATCTTCCCAAGGCATGTCAGTATGCAATTGTATGCAACCACACTCGGAATGCAACCCTTTGCCTTTTGTCTCTCAAGTAAACCATACGCCTCATCAAACTTCCCAGCTGATCCATAACCCATAATCATTGTGTTGTAAGCATAAGCACAGGGAACTTTTCTGTTCTGTTCCATCTGCTCAAATATAGCTACAGCCTCATCCAGTCGGTTTGCTTTGCAGAGAACGCCAATCATGCTTGTATAAGTCACATCATCAGGCAATAAACCATGAACTTTCATCTCATGAAAGAATTTCCAGGCCATATCCACTTTACCCGCCTTACCAAAGCAATCTATACAGACATTATATAGGACAATGTCACCATGAAAACAATTGCTTTTCATCTCATCCAACAAGGCGAGAGCAGCATCAAGATGACCCTCCTTAGCAAATACACGAATCACTGTAGTAAACAAATGTACACTTACCTCATAACCCATTTCCTGCATTTGATTAAAGAGAGTAAGCATGAGTTCAGATTCATGACGACTAGCTAAAGCACCAATCAAAGTTGTATAAGCTGAAAATGCAGGTCGAAATTTGAACTTTCTCATGCATTGAATAAGCTCAAAAGCCTCTCTGAGCTTCCGTGTGTTCACACAGCTCACAATCAACTGAATGCACGTATTAGGCGATGGTCCAAATCCAGCAATACTCATTTCTCCCAGAATTTGTTCAAAAAATTCAAACTTTCTTGTTTTAGCCATTACCATTAAAAGTGAATTATAAGCTTCTGGACATAATGCCTGATCAACTTTCCTCTCAGCCCACCTAAAATAATTTACTGCTTGATTAATATCCTTAATCCTCCTTAATACTCCAATAACACATTCTGGTTTACGACTTTCATCAAGCATTGACAATGCATTCTCAACACCAGGTCCCCAAGCACCACCCTCCAAAATTCGGCACACATCATCCACTCCTGGCTTTACACTGTCAATGTTCCTCCAGGTTTCTTGATTTTCCCCATTCATAAAGGAAGAGAATTTCCTATCCAATTCAAAAGAAGGGCCACTAGATATGGAAACCAAATTCTTGGAATTGGTAATTATATGCCAACACTTCAAATCACACCTGAATATTATTCCTGAAAAAGAAAAAAAGAAGAACAATTAAGCTGATTCAAATTAGAATTTAGAACTCATCATAAGGTAGAATAAGCAGCAGTACGGAATGGTTTACCTGGGTTCCTCAATATCATCTTCATATATGCATTTCTGAGAAGCATTAAGATCTTTATCTCCAAAATCCTATCTTGATTTTTAGGGTTTAGGGTTCAAGAAAGACTGTCTTTGTTGAGCGTGAGCTTGAACACGAAGAAGAAGTAAACAAAGAAAGAAGAAGAGGAAGACAGGAGCACACAACGATGTCGTTTGATTGTTTTCTGAGAGAGGAGGAAAATAAAAATCGATCCTTTATTTAATTTTTTTTTTCACTGCTAGAACGACGTCGTTTATCTGCGACTTTTCGGTGTTAGTGGCCCGTACATATCTGAACCTGACTGACTGATGATAGATTAATGGCAAAGCTTTTTCTCTGCTCTACAATGGCTTCTCTTTGTCTTCTCATTCCTACTTTGATCGCTCCTCTTCTACTCTGAATAATAGCAACAAAAAGTACTTCTTCAAATTCCAAACCATGGAAAGTCAATATCCACAGCAGCAACAGCCTCGAACTTACGGACCGCACCAGATGAAAATGGCGATTCAGCCCTCTCAGCTCTCAGACAATGACAGGAGCAGTAGCGAGCTTCGTGCACTTGATTGCAATCTCACTTCTCTATGTGATCACATCCAAATGGAGGGTTTTAATTCCGGCTCTTTCTCCGATGTCGTCGTTCACGCTATGGGTTCCACCTACCATCTCCACCGTCTCATCCTCTCTCGCAGTTCTTACTTCAGGTCTCAAATTTAGTCTCTTTCCCACTTGATTTGATCGGTTCACTGATGATTATAATAAAAAAAAATTGTTATCTTTTTGTACTGATTGCTGAAAAAGACGACTTCCTGTCGTCTTAATGGGTTTGTTTGTTTGCTTAATTGCTTGTTTGTCTGTTAGGAATATGTTACATGGTCCTTGGAAAGAAGCTAGTTCTCCTGTTGTGAATTTGCACGTGGATGATAAGAATGTTAATGGGGAAGCAATTGCAATGGCTTTGGCTTATCTATATGGGCATCATCCTAAGCTTAACGATAATAATGCATTTCGTGTACTGGCTGCTGCTTCCTTTCTTGATCTTCAGGTGAAAATCAGATTACTGGTTCCAAGCAAATCCTGAGTTTCTGATTTTCAAGAATCGTTCTTTATGTTTTGGATTGCAATGTGCAGGATTTGTGTGCTGTATGCACAGACTTCATTACATCCGAACTATGGACTTCAAACTTTTTGGCATATCAGGTAAAAGCTGGAAACTTGGAGTAGGTGCTATATTCGTTTGTCCCAATTTATTGTGCTTCTAGATATTTGAGATATTGAGGCATCCTTTTGTAATTCAGGTATTTGCAGAAAGCCAAGATTATGGTTTACATGGAGAGCGTGTAAGAAATGCTTGCTGGGGATACCTTTGTCAAAGTGGTGCCATGGAATTGAAAGAGGTAATATTTGAAGTAATTAATATGCTTCGTTGCATGTATATTTAAGATTTGTATTTATTGTACGTTAGAATCATCATCATCAAATACTGCATCGTACTCGGTGCTGGCTTACAGTATTTTGTTAAGGAACTAAAATGATATTATGCCTTTGTGCTGATGAGAAGATCTACAATTATTGTCCTGTTAATGTTCAAATCATAGCGGACCTACAAAAATAAGACAAATCATTATAAACTATTGATTCATTATCTAGTGAAACATTGGCAGTTACTATTGGTAACCTGTAGTTATATTGTTTTAGTTTTCCAAAGATTTCGAGTTGTTTCTGTGATCATCTTTTGAAAAGTGGTCGGTTATCTCAAAGAATTATTAATCTTTTCATTTTGATAGGTGCTTCCCAAGCTTTCTTCTCAAACCCTGCACGCACTTCTGACTTCAGATGAATTATGGGTTCCTAGCGAAGAGAAACGGTAAGAGAGGTGTAGGGTAGTTGCTCAGAATTGGGTGTCATTGATTGAATTCTTGATTAGGTTGCATAACTTCATTTTTTTTCTTCTTATGTTAAAGGTTTGAATTGGCACTGTACACACTTCTTGCAAAAGTTGCTCTTTGCAAGAGTGAACATTCTGAGCAAGGACATTCCAGACAAGATATGGGTTTAGGTATTCATTCTGACTCCTCTAAAGCAAAAGGAAAAAATTTGGTTGATAATTGCTCTAGAAAGAGGACAGAATCAGAGCTGGGGCAATGTTTAGAAGATGAACTAAAAGGCCAAAGCACGAATCATGGTCTTCTGGTGGAACTTCTCGATTCTGTTGAAGACTTCCAAGTAGTTGTATCTGATTCCAAACAGTCAACTTCTGATGCTGTACGCTCCCATGGAATGGACCAATCTTCATCTTTTTGTAGCAATTTTTCAGAAAGGAATGCAAATAGGACCTCATGTTCCTACGTAGAAATGCCAATTGGTGTTGGGACAAGTGGACTAGGGACCAATGGCGTGGCTGTGGAGGGGCCATCTGAAGCAGGTTCGTACAATTTGAATAATAACAATTGGGTATCGGGTGATCAATCCATGCATAGTACATCAATGGAACAATCTTGCCATGGACTCATCAATGATTGGGGAAGATGTGCTGTGCCTCCAATTTCTTCATGGGGCGGAAGGGTAGTGGGCAGAAGACAGGTAAAAAGTTACAGTAAAGGGAATTGTGTGGTCCACGGGGAAGACTATGACACTTTCGTCAATATATTTGAAGGAGGTTCACTTTTATATTGTAACATGTCTTTTGAGGCACTTTTGAATGTAAGAAAACAGCTTGAAGAATTGGGGTTTCCTTGCAAAGCGGTGAATGATGGTCTTTGGCTGCAGGTTTGTTGTTCTTTTGTCTTTGTCAGTATGAAGATTTATATTTCTTCTTCTTATTAAAGCGATAGTTTTCCCACAAGCTGCTGCCTTTTGGCTTTCATTATTGATTTTAAGTTTTTCATTTGTTTATTATATAGATGCTTTTAAGCCAAAGGGTGCAAGAAATTGGCATCGATACCTGTAAAGCTTGCTGCTTCTCAAGTATGGCATGCACTTGCAGGCAACCATTTAGGTTTTCACAAGGAGCTACTACAACAGGCTATTACATGCAAGAGCATGAGCACAATAACTCTGCTGGTAACATGGGAAATATATATGTTGCTGATTCTGCTCAAGGTGAGGGAAGTGGCCTATTAAGACCAGTACGGGTGCACGTAAGGGGACCTATTGATGGGCTTGCTGGTATTGGACGTGGAACTACATTTGTGCCAACAGCTGCATGGCCTCCAACCCGTTTTGTCTTTTCCCGTGTGCCTTTCAGCACAGGCAACAGAAATTTCCAGCAATCTATTGCTAATGAAGATTCAGAGAGTAGAACTGATCACAATGGAGACCTATCAGGAGATGGGTTGACAGCCGCATTGGTTGGGTTAAGCCAAGGAACGAGCAACCCAACAAATGTCCAAGGAGAACATATGGATAGAGGGTACGAGACGGAATTGCAAGGAAGATTGTCTGGAACATCCATTTCAGCACCAAGTACAAGTGGTATTTCTGTCCAGATGCTTGAGTCATCAGAAAATGCTATTGGAATTGACTGGGACAACACGAATGATTCTTCTATAGCTTTAGATATGAAAACACCATTAAGCCATTTTCCTCCATTTCGTTTTGGGTAAGTTATGTATTCTTTGCTTGTCTATTTATGCATATTTCAAAGGAATTTTAATTTTTTTTTTAGGGATCCCAACTGTCCAGAAATATACCAAGTCCTTTTGGTCAACACCACCTACATTTTTTTTTCTTCTTTTTTGCACATTATAACTGAAATAAACCAAGTACCCCTGGAGGTTATTTTTGTGGTCCCCCTCTCTCTCTCTCTCTCTCTCTCCCCCCTCCCTCTTTCTCCCCCTCTATCTATCTAATGACTGCTTTTTTCCCTTACTCTGCTCCATTTTGGTGTCTGACTTGGCTATGAACACCACAGGGTCGAGTTTGAGGATGTGCACAAGCTCAGTGACGGCCAAGTCAAGCACTCCCCTGAATATTTTTATGCTGGTTCTTTGTGGAAGGTATTTGAAATATAAACATCTCCATGCAGCATTTGGAAATTTCTAAATGCTTACAAGGCTTTGATTCTTTCTTTTTTCCAATTATTTTTTCTGATAGAGGATAAAACTAATGCATTCTGTTCCATTTTATAGGTTAGTGTTCAGGCTTTTAATGATGAAGACCCTCAAGGACGTCGGACTCTTGGTAATAATAATATTCTACACTTTGTTTCTGTACAAAAACCGAAATTATCTTGCAGATCTAATTTCGTAAACATTGTGGAAATTTTCAGGATTGTTTCTTCACCGACGAAAGGCAGAGGTTACTGACTCTTTTAGAAAGGTTAGCATTTTCCCCTTGCTAATTAAAGTCCTAGATCTATGTTGGACCAATTAATAAATTATACTCTTTTTGCTTGATTTACTTAGAGAAAATTTTTAAATTCGGTGTTCAATTTACATATCGAAATTTCCATTAAGGGAAAGTAGAAATGCTTAGTTAATGTTTGAAATTAATGTGTAAAACTAACCATAAACTACAAAATCAAATTGATTTCTCCGTTAGCTCTACTATAAGGAAGTTAAGGGCAATTCATTGCCAATTTTGAGTTTGCCTTAAAAAAATTGAGTTTTTCTCCCTTTCTCAAGTAAATCAAACATGGATGGAGAGGGTTTTTAACCTTTCAGCTTCTTGTTTCAATGTCATATGTGTTTTGTACTTCTGTCATTTGCCATTGTCATCTAAAGAACTCCCATGTTTCAACTTTTACCTTAAAATTTAAGTTTTCAATTAGCACTCAAAGTGAACAATACATGTTTTCAGGTTCATATGTACGTGGATTCTCGCGAAAAGGTCACTGCTCGTTATCAGGTGAACTTACTAATTACATCTTCTGAACAAACTTCTATTTTACATAATTATATGTGCATGATTAATGCAATAATATTAATCTGCTAATAACAAGAAACTGTTTTTCTTTCATTTTCCAGCTGATATGTCCATCGAAGCGAGAAGTTATGGTATTCGGAAGCTTCAAGCAACGAGGTACACTTTTACCAAAAGCTCCTAAGGGATGGGGCTGGCGTACTGCTTTGCTATTTGATGAGCTCACGGAGCTTCTCCAAAATGGGACCTTGCGAGTGGCTGCTGTTGTGCAGCTTGTGTAAATTTTAGAAGTTATTTCCGAGCTCTCTCTTAAACCCAAAACCCTTCAGTTTTCTGCAATTTTTGGTAAACAACCAGTGAAGTATGCTCCTTTTGTTCATTGCTTCATACAGATTTTATTCATATATTTAGCTTCGCATCATCAGATTCCACATTTAGTTATTAGTGATGATGATGATGATGCGAAGCTATGGAGGATCAAGTTGATCTGAAAAACGAAGGATTTCTGAGGCCTTATTGACTTTTTTTATTTTTAGTTTCTTAATCTGTAAATTAAACTAGAAAGAAATATATGTGAATAGTAAAGCTTAACTTTTTTTTTTTTGCCAATAGTAAAGCTTAACTTACTGCATAGAAATGCCCTTGTCCAATATTCAGAAAGTACAATAAAGTCCTCTGGGATTTTACATAAATTACCACTTAGTTATTGAGATACTAAAAAGTGTTTACAAAGTTTTTACAGTGAAATTGCAACCCTTTTTTTTCCCCAGTAATAAAGAAATGCAACCTTTTCTAATGGAGATACTAAAATGTAATAATAGAGTAATATTTAAGGATCTAGTGATTATATTCTAAAAACGTAAAGACTATTTTTTTTTTTTTTTTTTTTGTCGAAAGACTAAATAATTGTTCATGTAAGAAATTTAATAATACTTTGTTTAGGATTGAATTTACTGGACGTTAAGATGAGGTTGACAGAAAGAGAGGAAGAAACATTTTGAGTTTTCTTCCTCTAAAACTGATTTTGCAGAAGCATAGTGGGTGTTGCTTTGGTTTTTTGTTTTTTAAGAAGCACTTAAGCATTTATTACTTTTATAAAAACCGTTTAAAAGTTTAAAAAAATCCAAATAGATGAACAATTGACTTTTAAGTTTAAAAAATACTTTTATTTCACATCCTCATGGCATAGAACAAGGAAATTTTTTTTTTTGAGTTCCACATACAAGCAGTAAATGAAACCAATTCGTTTGAGTTTGTTTATTTAGTTAAATGAACCGAGCTGAATTTTATTCATAAACTCACGGACAGATATCGAATGAGTTTATGAATTTATTCATTTGTGATGTTTGCGAACCAAATATTTTTTACCTTTACTTTCGTATATGAAACAGTATCGTTTTTCAAAATTTGTCCATGCCCCATTCGTTAGCGGTTTTCCACATATTGGGTATCATAATCAACACATTAGCATTGGAAATTATCTTTTAAAGGAAAATTTCCATTTCCGATGTGACAATCAAATAGAGGTAATCTACACAGTTGATGATGTTTTTAGGAGAAATTCTTAAATATACCTGATCTACTATATCATTTTATAAATCACCCAATATTATACAGCCACGTTAGTTATTTTAATCCAATCATTAAATTATAAACCAAGCCACTAACTTTGTCTAGTTTTATGGCGGCCGTGTTATGAGTTCAAAATATTTAGATCTTGCTATCTTTATTTATATCTTAATCATCTTCTTATATATTGGGTACCTTTTATTTCTTTTACTTATATGTTTGTTTCTGTATTGCATTGAAATCGTTTAAAGCATCTCAATGGTTTTCAATTTTCAACGGAGACTGGGATTTAAAATTTTTGGTTGAAGACTCCAATATTTGATTTCAATGGAAGAAATATGGGATGCCATAGTAAAAGTTATTGGAGGGAGAAGATTGTTTTTACTTATAAATATTAAAGGCTTAATGTTGCATAAATTTGAGTTTTTCCATAGTTGAGAAGAACAAAAATTATGGTAGGAAGAAGATGATTGTTTTGTTAATCTTAATTTATTAATAATTTAACGACGGGATTAAAATAGTTGACGTAGTTTTATATTATTGAATAACATGATATTTCTAGAGAGATTTTGTATGATTAACCTTTATAAATAAATATTCAGAATTGTTCACAATTTCTACTTCGGACAGTTGATATACAAATTAACACTGTAGATGCTATTTAAAAATACATTGGAGATGCTCAAATAAATAACAAGAGCAGTAACTTTTTAAAAGAAAAACAAGAGCAGTAAACCGCGAATCATTCCAATTTTTTCGGGGAAAAAAAAAATACACTATATTATCTATATTTAATTTTTTCTAACTCCCCCAAAAAATTCAACTCCTCAAAACGCAATCGTCTTGCAATATTTTATGCTTCTTTCCCTTTCAGATCTCACCCTTTATTTTTCGTCCGAGAAATTTTGGTTTTTTCTTTTCGATTTTGGATTCTGTTTCAAAAGTCTCCGATCCAAATCAGAATCGACTCAAAAATCACGCCATATTCCCTCTTCTTCCTCCTCTATAATCAGCCTTTTTTTTAAAAAAAAAAAAAAGGAAAGAAAAACCCTAATTTTCCATCTGAGAAGTGTTAGTTCCAGGCTTTTTTTCCTCCCGTTTGGGAAAAATTATGTATTGTGATTTTGTTCAATGGGTTTGAAAATTGTAGGGTTTTTAAGCTCTGGTTTTGAACAATTATGGGTGCATTAACCAGTAATGGGAAGCGAAACCCATATTCAAACACTCCTGATTTTCATATTTCTAAAAAGCCTAGGTTGTCGTTAATGCAGCAAGCTACGAACCAAACCTTGGGATTTTCTAACAGCACGGTCTCTAGAATCTCCCGCTATCCAGAAACCACAGCAAAAATTCGCCGGGAGGTTCACGCGCCTTGTAGAATAAACAAATTTGGGATAATTGGATCAAAGGATATCGGTTACAGTGAAAAGAAGAAGTCCATCGCTGAAGAAATGGGGACTTTCTTGAGTAAAAAGCTGGATTCTGCTAAGAAAAGAGCACTTAGTTCTTTTAGGTATTTGATTAACGATAAGCCGGTGATTGAGGATGATAACGTGCTGAAGAAGTCTGGAAAGGAGATTTTATCCGATGATTCCAGTATACAGGAAATTGAGGCTATTGAAGAAGATGGAAGAGAAGGAAGGTCTGCGGTTTTAGATGGGATGTCGGGTGATGGGGTTGTGGATAATAATAAGGATGATAATGATGTTAAGATTGTGGAGGAGAGATCTGTTGTAACTATAGATGGGAATATGGGGCAGCAAATTGCAACTAAAAGTTTGGATTCCTTAGTAATATCCAATAATGAAAGGGCTGTGTCCAGTGTTGAGGCATATAAGAAGTTGTTGGAGACTGCTGAGAGAAGGAATCGTCGATTGCAAACAATCGATTTTGAAATTAAGTTGACTGAAAAGAGGTGGAGTATTTATCAGTCAAGCCGGCCTGCAAAGAAACCTGAAGTAAAGGTATTTTTTTTTTAAATGTTGTTATGTATTGAATTAGGTATTTAGGCCTTGTTTCCTCAGTAAGAGCATGTTCCCTTTCTTGCTATATGTAGATTAAGTGTTATTCTAATTGTTATAGTAGACTGAGTGAAATGCTAACTAAGTGCAAAATGTTGTTATGTGGAAGAGATTTTCATGTGTCTTTAATTTTTCATTAAAAGGGTATAAATTGATTTACAGGAGATACCTCATGAACCCTTTATCCCTCTTACGAAAGAGGAAGAGACTGAGATTAAACGTGCTTTTTCAGCCAGCAATAGGTATGGTTTCTGAAGTACAATTTTTGGATTATTCAATGAGTGCTACAATGTTACAGTGTTAATAGGATTTGTTTTCCTGCAGGAGGAAGGTCCTGGTTTCTCATAAGAATTCAAATATTGATATTACTGGAGAACTTCTGCAGTGCCTTGCACCGGCTGCTTGGTTGAATGATGAGGTGATATTTTTGGGTCATAGCTTTCCCCCATCTTTGTGTAGTGTACAGTTGAAGCAAGGCACTGAAAGTGGACTTAATAATATGTTTCTCCACTGTTGATGTTGATGTGTTGAACTTTGTTTTTGAAGGTCATCAATTTGTACTTTGAGTTGCTCAAAGAAAGAGAAAAGAGAGAGCCTGAGAAGTTTCTGAAATGCCATTTCTTCAACACTTTTTTCTACAAAAAGGTAAGTGGATTATTCATTTCTTTCTTAAATACTGGTTTCCTTCGAAACTTTAATTCATTTATGCACACCCTAAAAAACTTTAGTTCATGCATGATGCATTCACAATCTTTTTTTCTCTGCTACGATGTCTTTTTTCTGTTTTCAGTTATACTTTTTTTCAAAATACTAATTATGCAGAAAAAGAAACACACTTTTTTCCCTTCTCAGATTATATAACATATTATTCATGGTTCTTAGTTTCCATATAAGCTGTGTGCATTGGTATGTTGAGATTTTTTCTTCTAACTTGAATTTAATTAAATTTCCAGTTGGCTGGTGGAGTCTATGATTATAAATCTGTCAGAAGATGGACTACTGAGAGGAAATTGGGATATTTTCTGGTTGACTGTGATAAAGTAAAATGCTGCACATTCTTTGTTGTATCATAAATTTGCCTTTTTGGGAGCTTCACACTAATGCTTTTGCCTGATTTTGATAATGTACTCAGATTTTTGTCCCTGTTCATAGAGAGATACATTGGTGTTTGGCAATTATCAACAAAAGGGAGCAAAAGTTCCAATATCTTGATTCTCTCAAAGGGAGAGATATGAGAGTAATGGAAATTCTGGTATCTACTTCTGGTATTTTCTTTTGATGTTAACTGTTGAGAGCATGCATCTAACTGGTGCAAGTAAAATATGGAAGATTCTGTTTATGCACTCTCTCATTTTTGTATGTGTAGGAAGTTATGTTCATATGAAAAAATTAGTTAGGTTCATGTGGACAGAAGCAGAATAAGAAATCTTATCAGATCTCGTCTGTGGTACCATTTCAGTGTATAGTAGTTTCTCATAGCTAAAGAGTCAGTTACGTTCTCAACTATAGTGTTTTCGCTAGCATTCACAACTTCAATGCATGTATCTATTCATGAGAATTACTTCTGATTGGGTCATTAACTTTTTGTTAATAAGTGGGAAGAAACTTTTTTTTTCATTTCTTTTGATGTCACTGAACAGCTCAAAGAAAGTATTTCATCGGTTGCCTCAAAATTTGATTAATGTTCATTATTGATATGTTCCAGGCTAAATATTATGTTGAAGAAGTAAAGGACAAGAGTAAAAAAGACATCAATGTCAGTAATTGGGAACGTGAATTCCTTCATGACCTTCCTGAGCAGAAGAACGGGTGAGTATCCCTTCATATCCTGTCTATATAATAAACAACTTTGTCTTGTTAAGCAGATGAGAAGTTTCTGTTTCTGGAAGCATTTGTTGTAATGAAACGCATAAAATAAATATATATATTTTTATGAATTTATAGGCGCAGGACCTTTTTTCCGCTTTCTTTTTGGTCACTTTTTTTTTCTGCTTTGATGATTTTTTTAAAAATGACGAATTTGCATAATCTGTAGTGAATACTGATGTGTCTTTCACCCTGATTAGTTTCCACATATCATTTTCTAATTCGACTTTTTATGTGATAACAGTTACGACTGTGGGGTTTTCATGATTAAGTATGCAGATTTTTATAGCAGAGATATTGGGCTTTGCTTTAGCCAGGTATGAGACATACGAATGGTTTCTTTTATCTTATGCATGGAAAGCATAGCGAAAATGCTTGTTCTTCTTTTTTTAGTTTGAAATATTTCATTAGGTTTCTAATTTATAGTGGGAGCTGCCAAAGTGTCCATTTTGAAGTGCTATATAGGTTTTTGGTCCAATTTCCATAAAGGCTGGCTTTTTGCATAATGAAACCAATTATCGAATTTTTAGAACTAACTTCATTGCTATCACATCACTGTTGAATCTTCGCATCCTGAAACGTAACAATAATGCCGATTTTGTACTGAATCTCTTTTTTACTTCCCATTTTTAAGGATGATATGCCTTATTTTCGGATGAGGACTGCAAAGGAGATTCTAAGACTCAAAGCTGACTGATTGAAGAAGATGTTAATATGAAATTTTCAATTAGCAACCAGATCTGCCATGTTTGTTATTAGATGATGTGAAGCAAAGCAATTTTGTGTAAGTACTTAGATTCATCTTCCAGCAACTTTCGTTAGACTGGTACATATATAATTCTTAGTTAAGTGGCTGGTTCGGTGTTAGGTGAGCTCGGTTCTCAAATATACACATGCTTTTGTAGAGTTTTTCTTGCAAGATTTCTCTTTTGGCTTGTAATTTAACCAATCAAAACAAGTGTTCGTTATTAATATTATTATTATTATTCATTTTCTGAAATCTTAACCATTTTTAGGAGCAAACAATGTAAAGTGGCAATGCTAATTAAAAATTGCATATAATCAAAGCTAATTTTGGACCAAATAACACTGATCAATTGCTTTTCATAAATTCTTACATGTAAAATAGGCTTGAGAAGTTCGATTCCTTAAAAACCTTAATGCAACATTAACACATGCACAGGGCAGGAACATTGAAGTCGTATTTCAACAAAAATAATTTCACAAGAAGGCTTACATATAACATATATTTCACATTGTTATTCTCTTCTTTTCTTCTCTTAAGAGGAATTGTTTTTTTTTTTTTTTTTTTATATCTAGTCATTCTTTTTAACAATTTTCAGAAGCCTCAAACCAGAAATCAGCTAGAACACATCAGACGCCCTCTGACCGACACATCTAACACAAACCCTGTCATTGCAGCCGGTAATGAATGTGAATATGCTTGCTCACAACTGCTCACTCTTAGAATCGATAAAAGCCTGGATGAGAACAGTAGCAACAATAGCCTTGGATCCGTCGCTAAACCTAAGACCAGCTTTCCTTCCTTCTGACTGCAAGAAGGAAAAATGAAATCAGTTAATGGTTACAGGGGAATTGAATTCCCATCAAGGGCTATCGCATATCAGATGGAAAGATGAAACTACATGAGAGAAGAAATTACAGAAGACAGGATAGGATCCCATCGAGCAACAGGCAAACCAAATGATGCACTAACGAGGAACTCTTTTCCGACTGAGTATCTCTTGTTCTTTTAGTCGATGTTGGAACCTAGCTAGGCGAGCTTGAAGACTAACCAGACCTGCTGCCTTGCGTGAGAGCACAAAGCTCAGCTGGGTCACGTAGTTATCTATTAGACTGCCAGGTTGGTCAACTTCTGCCAGCAGTTTCATTTCCTGACACCCAAGAAACACAAATAATCAGAAAGGCGACTAGCACCATATTTTGTGTTTCAAACTAGGAAAACATTAATTTTAATCAAATTTAGAACTGTCAAATGTAGACGTAAATTTGTATCTTCACTTACCTCACGAACAATCTCCATTGTATCCTCTATTTCTTTTCTATGAGCTGCAATTAGGGCCTCTTCTTCCTAGAAACCAAAAAAAAAAGACCAGCGTCAGATGTAATAAGCAAAACCAAATAAATGGTAACTAAGAACCATCTATATATCACTGACCTCAAGTATAGCATTAATATTCCCATCTGAAGGTGGATCTGGTTCGTGATGTCGTGATCCAGTAGTATTTGCAGCAAAATTTCCTGTGTTCTGCACCCTCGAGTTCATGGCAGAGATGTCTAGTCCATTACTATCCTTTTTCAACCAGTTACCCAACTTCTCTGGTTTTTCCTCCCTAAAGCCTTTTCTACGAGGCGGTGATACCTTTTGCATTTTCTCTTCTGTATCCACTGAGTTTTGGGAGTAAGATGAATTAACTTTTTGACTCGTCGAACCACCATAAGGATTGCTAATTTCAAATCTCTCCCTATCCGACCCAGATCCATTTTCTTCTCGTCCATTCAAGGAATAGCTTGAAGAAAAATTCAGAGGCTGTTTGTCGTAGTCAGGAGTAGGAATGTAAGATATGGATTCTTTTTCTACAGCCCTTCTACCTGTATCCACTGCTTTTGCCTCTTGCGGTTCATAAACATCATCTACTACCTCAGAATAAACAGGTAAAGATGATGCTGATGTTACGTCTTTACTAACTGTAGCCGTAGGTATAGAACTTACAATCTGATCCTTTTTCGAATTTCCACTTTTGGAAAGACTTTTGACCCTGTTCATTTGAATAACAAACATGGTTCAAAAAATGTGTAAAAGCAACAAACTACTGCAAACACAGGTGACAATATAGCTTGATTTTGGCACTGGAACATACATACCTGTCAGCATATCTCAAGGTATTGAGAGTATGTTCACAGGAGCCTGCATTTGGAGAAATGCAAGAGATCATAACTGTCCTAGAGTTGCCAACAAAGGAGTCACGGAGCACTTCTGTGAGTTTGCTCCCGCGAAACGGAATATGAATCTGGTCATTGTCAAGAGCACGAATGCATTCCTTGAGTGCCAAAAGGCTCTTATTAATTTCTGCACCCTCAATCCTGGAATGAATCAAATCAACAGACATGTTATCCTATTGAGGAAGTAATACAATACACCAGCTGTGTAAAGCACTCTGATCTTGGTCTTTGTCAATGGGAAAGTAAATCAAGTAAGCTCAATCGTTCAAGATATATTTTCTTATAAATAGATAACTAAGCATTGAAGGAAACCCAACTAGTGTAAGAAAAACAGATTCTGAGGTGAGCCCAAAACTCTATATTTCAGCACATAAGAGCTACCTTGTTTGTCGGTCATTGTCGGTGGTGTCTGCACCCCGTTCACTGCCAGCAAGGTCAATAAAAGAAATTTTCCCAACCACCTTTCCGGTTTTAGACTCGTTCCCATCATTATTCCTCCTGGAATCTTTTACCTCACTGTGCTTCTTAACAGCCAGCTGCAAGATAGCATGTGACCTTGAAGATTCCTCATTGGCACCAGTAGATCCTGTACTTCTCGTTGCATTTCCCCTCTCAATGTATTCCTTAACAATCTGTACATCAGAAACTTCAAATTCTTGCAGCCCAACAATGCAAACTTGTTGCCGCCCATCTTCTCTCATGCAGAGTTTCCTATAACAATCAAGTCGGTCAATGACTCTGGGTAATTGATCAGGCATTCAACCATTTATGAATATTCTGCATCCATCTCTGAATTTGCTTCCCCAATTTATAACCAACTCATACCCAGAAAAAGAAATTATCAAAAAGAGAGATGCATAAGAGCAACAAGCAATACTTACTTTCTATCATTAAGAAGATCAAAGAGTTTCCCACCATATATTTCAAAATAGCTTAGCCAAAGCTTGAATCTCTGATTACGATAAACAGGCTGATGTAAAAACCTAACAAGGTCTTCAGCAGCTCTTAGAGGCAACGGTTGCATTGTGAATGTTTTTCCACTACCTGACAATATGATCAAGTATTTGGATACCAAATAAAATTTTTGAAAATGCTCAACCTCAAAAACAGGCAACATGCACAACCAAAATACCAGGTTGCTGTGAACAAACACAGGAACCATGTCATTAAAACATTTACCTGTCTGACCATATGCAAAACATGTAGCTTTTGTTCGTTGGAAAATGGTAGGAATAATTGGCTCCACAGTAACTCGATATACCTGTTCAAACAAGTGAGTTAATGATTTTCTTTTTCTTCCATTTCTTTTTCCGTGTATCATACCAATCAACCAAAAAAAGAGTCCTAGTTAAATTATGTAATCAAATGGAATATAAATACATTTGATTGACCGTCAAAAAGGCACAATTAAAATAATTTTCAAAAAAAAAAGAGAAGACAAGGTCTTTAAAAAATAATTGACAGTCAGAAGGCACAATTGAAGATCTATAAACATTATATTTTGGGTATGTTGGAAGTATTCAAATATATCATCCTCAATTTGGGAGGTGCGACTGAGAAATAAGAAGAAGAAGGGAGGCAGAAAGTTATTTTCTGGAATAAACCGCAGGTGTCTCTAGTCCACTGGACTAAGTCTGATCCTAATCGCACCGGGTCAGCCTACTAAAAGGTAAAGTGCTCCCAGCAAGTATTTTCTCCATTCACAAGGATCAAACCCTCGACCTCTTGCTTAAAGAGTAAGAGTGTCGAACCAGTTCATACCAAATACTTGTTGGTAGAAGGGAGGCAGAAAGTTAGAGGAAAGAGAAGAGATAATGGTTCTGGAACTCTGTTGATGGAGAGTAAAATATGATGCCTTCTCACATAATGTTCTAAAGCAGTAGTATGGAAACATTACCTCATCATTTGTAACATTCTGATCCAGAACAGCATCAAAACAAAACTCATGCTTCTCAACATATGCAGTCAAGTCCACCTTTCCAAATCATCACAAAATATTAGAAATTTATGAGAAAGAAAAAGAACATAGTAATAGAGTCAAACTAATTAAAATTCCATATCCTCATCAAAAAATCCAAAGAAAGGTTTAGAACTTCTCTGCGTAACAGCACGAAACAAACCTTTAGTTTGGGTTCATGCACAGTTAAAGCATTGTCAGAAACAGTAACAATATCATCCTCCTTCCGAGCAATCTCCTTCTTGTTTAGAGGTCTTTTACGTACCTGAGACGGGAAAGATGTATAAAGATACTCAGGAAACTTTTCACCACATGCTGATGAGGGCAAAATATATCCAATAGTCAATAGCATGAGTTAAACATGATGTTTCTTTTGAATAATGACGTACCACAACTTTAATTTTAGCCACATTAGTTTCTCTACTGCTGCTGTTGTCTTTCTCATTAGTAGTCGAAGGAACAAATAAATCAGGATCATTCTGCTCTCGTTGTTGTCTACCAGTAGTTGCAAAATCATCGAATCCTTTAGAGCTGCCGCCACCAGGCATGAATGGTGATGGCTCAAAGGGTTCTGAGATGACATGCTGCAAACATATGAGAATGAATATTCATTAAAATAGAAAAGTGAATTATTAAAGTCCCCATATGCTAAGAAAGAAAAGAAACAACAAAACCACCAAGTACCTTTACCTTAATATAGAGTCCATTGTTATAACATGTTCACTAGAGCATATTTATGAATCTGTTTTCATTTTTTGAACTTTGAACTTCATAAACAATTCAGTAAAAACAGCAAATTTGCAACCATTTGAACTTCATATGACAGTTAAGTCCCATATTTAAATTTATCCCATACAGACTAGCTGTACATGGAATATAACAAAAACTCCACTTTGTCCAATTTGTAAACTATTCCTGCAAGCTACGAGATATAGGAAGCGCATCATGAAAAAATGTACCTCAGAAAGAAGCTCCGTATCGTCCATAGCATGAAGATCCAAAAGACCAGCTCCAAAATCACCCCTGAACTCTGGAGAATAAAATCCATCTGATGCAGCCATACCAGTTGAAGTTGGGGCAGTTGGTGTGTAAGTCTCAGAACCCGATTCTCCATTGAAATTGAGGTTTCGCATTAGCTTGAAAAGCCTTTGCTTTTCTTCAGCAGATTGTGCTCCATAACCCTTCAACAAATGCAACAAACATGTCAATCATAAATTATTGACACCACAATGTCATGCAGATGGAAGAAACACCATCTGATCATACAAAAACAACACTGTTCACAAAAGCAAACAGATTGAAACAACTACTAACAGAAATTACCGATTACTAGCTACCCATGAAAATTTATTAAAGAGACAAATGTTGATTTTCACATTATGGAAATCCAATCAACTCATTACCCACACTAACAATTAATTTCAAATAAAATTGATTTAAGATGCCAAATGCAAAGTGAATACCAGTTTAACCAAAACTACAAAAGAAGCGATCCTGCAATTGTTTAAAAATATGACAAAGATGTGCACATGTAATACAAAAACATATCTCCAACAACAGCAAAGAAAAAAGTCTACCTCCATGCAATTCCACAAAGCTAAAACAACGTTAAAACGGCTTATTTTCTTCATTCTATAAAGCATGTGCAACAAAAGATGTTTGTTATAGTAAGTTCTGCACAGAAAGCAATAGTTTCATCTACTCACTAGGATATTTCATGCGTGAGGAGATATAAAACCCAAAACAAACTCACGTAGAAGATGAACCAATTGATAATCAACTAATTTCCACATATTCCTCTATCTGTGAAGCAGGATTAAGATAACTAGTTTCGTCAAAGACGTGCAGGTTTAAATGGGATAAAACTGAATAAACATATAAAATTTACACATAGAAGATGAACCAATTGATTTCCTGAACCCCTCGCCCTAAAGAGGATAGCCAATCTAGATAAGGAATAATTCTATTATCTGAGTGATTCTCAAATTGACTATTCAACCAAACAAGATAAGTATTCAAAGTTCCGAACTCCCGCTATCGACTAGAGCTAGTAACAAAAAACATGCGATAAGACTACTTACCTGCATTAGAAGATTAGGGAGGAGGCGCTGATCGATGCCTGTGGTGGACGCCAAGGGAGAGGCCAGATGTTGCAAGCCCGCAGACTGGAGCCACCGTGCCATGACAGCATCGCCGGCATCACTTGCAGGGCCTGCATTGTGCAAGGCTCCGCCGCCGCCATGATCATAAAGAGCGGTGGCCGCAGCAGCAGCAGCATTGCTTTGCTGCATCTGGCCGCCCATGTGGCGCTGCGATCGCTTTTGCGGAGCCAATTTTAAGATCTATTTACCACGTCTTCATACGCAAAAAGCAAATACGAAAATTACAAATACCATAAAAACAAGATAAATAGAAATGCCGAATGCGAAAAACAAAATGAAGCAATACTCACAAGGAGGAGAAAATTCAAATTCAAAGCAGAACATGAACGTGATTCCTCTAAAGAACGACTCCAATCCACCAAATTATGCTGCAATAAAAAGTACAAATCCGATCTTAATAAATTTTTTCTTTAAAACCCTAAAACTCATCAAAAAAACCAGTAATTAACCACATTTCATTCAAGAATTCAGAGAAAGAACACTTACCAAATGAAATCGATGAAGAATAACAAAGAGATCGAGATCTGAGAGGGTACAAATGCTTTATGAAGGTATAAATCTGTGATCAGATCTGAAACTCCGAAAAAAAAACACCAAAAATTTCAAAAAAAAAATATAATTAAAGAAATTCTGTTGTGGACAAGGAGGAGAAGAAGAAGAAATGGAAGCTGTTTGGATTTTTACAATTTCATTTGTCAGAGAAATTTTGCAATTGCAGAAATGGCTCCGCAAAAGCAAGAGAAAGAGGAAGAAAGAGAGAGATGAAATGTATTTTTGTGCAGAAGATATATAAGTAATGTAATTATTTACTTTATAATTTTGGGTAGCAAACTAGCATTAATATTTTGAAATTTTATTGAACTGCTATTTAAAATTCAGTGAATTTATTAATTTACCCTTATTTGATAGTATATATTTTTTAAAAAAATTCAAAATTGAAAAAAGTACCATTAATATGAAACTACTATAATAATATTTTTTCATTATAAAAAATATGACAATATTTTAAAAATGATTTTAATATTTAAATTAAATTTCCAAATTTCTTATTTTTCGTTAGATTATAAACTAAAAAATAAAATATAATTATTATTTTTAAATTTATATTCATGACACTAGTTTTGTATGTTATTAAAATATTTTATTTTTTTTTATTGTTTGATAGTTTATATTTGATGAAAATTGAAATTATGCTTAAAAATATAATGGGAAAAGTAAAATGTTGTGGTTTTTTCTTTTATTATTGAGTATAATATTATTGTCCAACATATATTATAGTAGATTTTAAGTTAAATTTATCAAAAATATCATTATTGCATGGTTAAAATTCAAGGTTTTTTCCCCTAACAAGATTAATTCATAATAAAAAGTTAAAAAAAAAGTATAAATACTATCTGGTCCAGTGCTCTTTCTTTTTCGCACGTATGAAAATTAGTTAGGCTAAATATGGAACGTAAAACGGACATATACTTAAATACCTTATGGGTTAACAAAAACAAGGTATAAATATAATTACTCCAATAATTAATTAATTAATTGCAATAAAAAAAACTACCCTTTTGTATTTAAAAATAAATAAAGAGAAAATGTTAGGACGGCACTTAATTGAATAAAATATCACTATCATAAGATTAAAAGTATATTAAATAAATATTAGCACATGAACAAGTTATAAACAACAAAATGAACGGCGATACTTAATTGGTAATTACTAATTTAGGTACGGACTAACTCTTATTACAACATGCTAAATTCATAAAACAATTCTCAATTTTTAACAAATTAATTTCCTTTTTTGGCAAATAACTAATTAAAATTTGAATTTATTAATTAATTAAATATATTGGACATAATCAAAAGGAAATTAGTACTTAGTGCAATGTTTTAAATTTTGATTATTTGCCTCACAATACGCTTTTGATTTATAAATATGAAATTAAAAGTATATTTTTCATGGTAAAATGAAAAGAAAAATATTAATGATATAAATATTTTTTTTCTGGCTTAACAATATTTGTTTAGTTATATACTATTTTCGTCAAAATACTATTAAGAAAAAAACATTCAATATGATGTATCAATAAAAATAAGCAAATAAAATTACTAACATATTATTTATTTAAATATTAGTACATTTTTGTTAAAATTTAAAAAACAAACTTATTTTAAAAAATAAAATTACAATTGAAACATTTATTTTGGGAATATGAATAATCCGTATCAATTAAACCATGTCGTTAATTGAAAACTAAATATATATTTTATTTTCAAATATTCCTAAATAAATTATTGATTGTATTTCTTATATAAAAAATTTTTTTAAAGTGGAGAAATTTTAATAATCATTAATTTTTATAGTAATGTACAAAACTATATAAACAAAAGAATATCTTGAAAATTGTTATGTTTTGGAAAATCAGAATATCATTCTCTAATTACACACAAATAGTTTTTTTTTTTTTTTTTCATTTGAATTTTATTAAAATATTTCAATTAAAAATAAGTAAAATCCATGTGAAAAGCAAGCCACTTGTTACTATTATTTGTTAGCAGATTGAGGTGATGTGGGCTAACTTCCATGATGGCTCTGAAAAATATGTAAGCACTGGATTTATTCTTTCAGGAGCGAATATACAATTCAAGTTTTCTAGCATATAATGACACGTCCTATTTTATTAAAATTGCAATTTTTTAAATTAAAAAATGCTCACGTAAATAAACTGTTATAGTCACGTAATCGTTCACATTTTTTATTTCAATCGATACGTTAGTTGCAATCCATATTACTATTAGAGATGCTCTTAGAATTAAAATATAAATTATTGAAATAAAAACCATTTTTTTTAAGTGGTTGTATATTACCTATAAGGGTTTATCTCTAGTATACTGCATTTCTTTTCAGAAGAAAGAAATGCCAAATTGGTGTACAAGTAACAATTAAGATAACAATGGGCAAAAAAGACACACAAACAACGACAATGATTCATAATTTACAGGAAATTGATTTTGAACTTTTTATTTGTCTATTTTTGAAAAAAATAAAATAAAATATGGCATCTACATACTATAATTTTTCTTAAAAACATGGAATTAATATCCTCGTTTTTTTAAATGACATTAGTAAAATTTGATCTAAATAGTGGCACCTAGACTAAAAACTAAAAAGTAATCTAATCTAATAAGCATGTTATAATCACAGTCATTAGTGGGTTGCCACCCTTAAAATAACATGATTACAATGTACTTTTACATTGTGATAACTCAACCTATGAGTTATGAGGTATAGAGGAAGCAATTATATTATAGTTCAACAATCACCTAAGATGAGGTGGATACAAGTACTAATTAATTAGCCTAATTATGTCAAAAATTAAAAATAATTCAAATTTAGCACTTTTCAATTAAATTCTTAGATCTCATCCTCAACCTTACTTATATACTTTAAGTTAAAGCAAAGGGGTTTACTTATTCAAAAATTAAAAGGAGTGAAGTTCAAGATATGGTATATTGGGTAGGCAAATAAATTATTTTTCTTCTTACATATGGTCCCACTATGACCAAAACAACACACCCTAAAACCATGTTTTAAGCTAAAACAAACATTTATAATGTCCTAAATTTAATGGATGTGTCACTAAATGTCAAAGATCTTTTTGTAAAAGAAATGTAAGAGGAGCGGGGAGGAATCCTACATTTTCTCAATTTTATACCCACATTGTGAATTTTATATTTGTGGAATTAAACATTAGATTTAATTTTTTTATCGATAGGAAAGTTTGATGGACCGAGCAAATACTGTGTACTATACAATATGAGTAGTTTACATAAAAAAGACAACCAGTAGTAATAATACGGTAGTTCTTTTGTGGGCTACATAATAAAGACAGCCAGTAGTAATAATACACTAAATTGACAAGACAATTTGGTTTGGAGGAATGGGTCTCATACCTCTACTTATTACATAGATAAAAAGACCAATTGGATCACATTCAGTTGACATATTCGAATAATTTAAGTGCAACACATCCTCACTTCAGTCTATACGTGATCAATTGGATAAACTGCTATCTATTTATTGATGAAAAAGAATAGGCACCAAGCAGTGGTGGATCCAGAAATTTCAAATTGGGTAGACACAATTATAAGGGATATAAAATATGAAAAAAATCAAACAATTAAAACTAAAACAAATTGATAAAAAATAACGATACAAAGATATTATGTAAAATTTAAAGTTTATAACATATAATAATTCAAAATTTTTAAAAAAACTATATAATATAAACTACAATTGTTCTCGCCTAGTCTTCATGTTTTAGAAGCGATTCAAGATATCATCATTACTTATTTTCAAAAATACATCTTTCTCTATGAAAATAACTAGACAATCATTTAAAAATTTATCTCCAATACTATTACGCAACTTATTCTTCACGATATTCATTGCTGAGAATGCTCTTTCAACACTTACAGTTGCTACAGGAACAATCAACACCATCTTTATAAGCAAGTATACAAGAGGATAAATTTTATATTTACCTGTTTCAACAAGCTTCATAGAGAGTTCCCTAATATTTTTCAAACCTTGTTTATTATATTTATTTAAAGCAAAATCAACAGATTTTCAATTCTTAAATAACTTTTTCATAATTAACACATTAATTGATTAAAAACCAAATTTTAATCTCCACTTGAACAATTGAAATATATCAATCAAATCATAAACTGAATCTCAAAACTGAAAAGCAAAAGCTTATTTGAAGAAGTAATGTATATCAAATCATAAATTGAAGAACATTAGATATTGAATATAACAATTGAAGATAAAACTGAAAATCGAAATCAAACGATAGCAAAAAAAATGAAATTACTTCATGAAAAAGAACAAGAATAGGGAAGAAACAGAAGAAGAATAGAAAATAATATAATGGAATTAACAATCAGAAGCATTGTGTTGGCATTACCGATGTTCCCGACAATTTGTTGATTGAAATTCGGCATAGCCTCCCACTAAAATCAACCAAGCATATTTTGTTCTTGTTTCCGTCACTGATGAAGAAATTCCAAGAATCTTTGTGCCCAACCTGTTTTCCTTTTCTTACTTACCTCTCAAGGAAGGGGTAGTGGTTATAGTGCCCCTGTTTTGTTTTTTTTTTACCATTTTAAAACTCACCCCACTATTATTTTTTTTTTTTTATTTTTGATGGGTAGACACTTGTCTGCCCTTTTTCAATACTACATCCGCCCCTGGCACCAAGCACGTCATGCCCGACAGACTCGCCTTGCATTGGGGAGATCAATGAACAATGGGACTGACCAAGCCAAGATTGTACACTCAACTCAAGACTTTACTTGGACTAGTAATGACTAGGGGATATGTTTCAGACAATGCATCATATGAAATGGGTTCAACGTCCAGTTTTTTGTCTTTCTTATATGAAATGGGTTCAACGTCCAGTTTTTGGTCTTTCTTGCTTGAAAACGGGTTGATTTATACTCCCACTCGAAACTGGCAGAAAAGAATTCATTGCACAAATCCCTTAAAACTATAGTAGCGGTTAGCTCACTAAGAGATAGAGACGCAGCTTCTGCTAGCAGGCTAGCTCAACTGGTTCTTTCCTTTTCTCTTCTACAGTTAAAGGAAAACGATTGGATAGGAAAAGCAAAGACCTAGGTGACTGTTAATAAACCGAACTAACACTATAAGACCTTTCTTAGGTTAATTGTTCTGCGCACAAGTTTGCCATACCGTAAGACCTTTCGCTGTTATTTTACAGTAAAAAAGGCGTTTAATTGAGGGCGGGCCGTAGGAGCATTGCTCATAGCGGCTACTAGCAGCCAATTTATGAACCACTTGCCTGTGATTATGAAATGATTATTTTACATTTAATAATTTTGAAAAACACTAACAACTTTTGTTTTAGTTAATAATTAATATTTCTATTTACATATTAATTGCCATTAAATTAAATTTTGAAAAATATAAGCATAATAACTTATATCATAACCACTAAAGAGGCTCACTATATTCTGATTCCACTAGAAAACCAAATACTAGAACCACCCTTACTAGAACCACCTCAACACTGATTGTATTTGGCAATAACTTAGCATTTCAACCTATTTTAATTTAAAAGCTATTTTTTTTAAAGTAACTTTTTAAAAACATTTTTAGATAGATTTTAATTAATTAACTAGCATTTTGCCAAAAGATAAGTCATTTAGCTGATAGATTTTAACTATTTAACTAGCATTTTGCCAAAAGATGCGCCATTTAGCTTTCACATTACAAATGGCTAACAATTATTGTACTACTAAGTTATAGCCACCAGTTCGCCTTCAAATGTTGATTTTAAAGCTTTGAAGTAATTTGAAAGCTTAGGAGCATATGCAGAGTAGAACATGAAGTAAAGAAAAATATTCTTTGGCCTAATATATAAACATGCCTCTGAGGTTCACACTTTTGGCCGAAATGACACCTAAACTTTACAAATGGTTATTTATATAGCTTTGCTTTAAATTTTAATAATACCGAAACTGGAAGTATAGGTATATAAATATTCACAAAGTTACTGTCATTGACATACTTGTATGCATGTACCTACCGAAAAAAAAGTCTACAAAACAAATAAGCCCTCCAAACATAAGTCGAAGATCATACCAATGACTTGAAATTTAATATGATCTCCGCAAGCAGATGGCCAGATAGTTCAGAACTAAGGCCACAAATAACGTCCAAAGCCATAACTCAAAAGCCTCAAATGTCGAAAGTTTGATCAAAGAAGCCTTCAACAAATGCAACCGAAACAAAAGGGAAAATAATCTCAACTAATCAACCACTTATCACAATAAAATTTAAAATACACTCCCAATTAAGAATAAAATTATTTCTCAAACAAGATACTAATAATGAAAGAGAAAGAAAGCAATACTAAAACAGAAATAAGACATTGCACCAAACGAAGCAGTACATAGATAGGAAAGGATAGTAGGACACAAAACTAGGACCTTTGAAGCCAGTTTCCTCATTTCTTAGCACTTGACCTCCTTCAAGGCATAAGCAAAGTACAAAAATGTTGGGTCAGTAGCACCCTCTTTGTAGTAAGCTAAGACCAGACTTCCATCATCGTGCATGCTCTCTCCCACAAAACTGCATAAAAAAATTAAGCATGTAAGCAAAAACAAGATAAAAAAACTAAGATAATCATTGTAGAAATTGAAACAAATGAATTGACACCCACAATTGGAGGTCACTGAGCTTCGAGATAAGGAACTTGGTTGCTCCCTCAATGTGTTTCTTGAAAGTCTCTTGCTTCTCCTCATCCAATTTGGAGGTCAACAACTTGATAAACCTCTTCATGTATGTGACAAACTGCTTCTTGTCAAAAGGAGGTTGCTCCTGCAGAAATAGAAATATGTAGTGTTAAATTTCAGCTTACAAAGTAATAAAGGCGATAAATAACACTGGAAACTACAAAAAATAGCACACAACACCACAGCATAGATCTTACCTGGAGCCTAAATGTGTCGACGATGTCAACAACTTTAACAGCCTGGTCATCAACCCCCTCGTCTTCATCTGCCCCTTCAGCAGAAGGATTTGCGCCAATATTAACATCAACGGCTCCTTGAACGACCCACTACAAACAAACACAGCAAACACAAAAAATAAGAAACAGCAATAACAGACATCCAAGATTAAAAAAATACTTAAACTTAAAAAAAAAAATTACCTTTCCCTCAACCTCCCACAGCATGCCATTCTCAATTTCCTTGTATGGGAACGAGTCCGAGAGAAGCTCATCGCCTGCAATTAATTAACATCATTAAGGGAATGATCGTTAAGGAGATGAAGCATTATATGTGACTACCAAATCTTACTAGTAATGAATTAAAGCTACGGAAAAAAAAGCAACTCTCTATCAAAAGTAAGCAAATTTACTGTTCTGAAGCATATATTCAGCTGTATTTACCGATACCCAAACAAAATAAATAAATAACATATACAAAGAACGTCTGGTAAGAAATTTTTCAGCAAAAGGATAATCCTTTAATCACAGAAATAAAAAGCAGTAAGCACCCTTAGTTCAACTAAATCAATACATTAAAATCAGATCTCCATATTACACACTGGGGAAAATCAAACCAAGAATCTGAAAAATAGGATAGATCGGTTCGAGATCTAGTTCAATCAACAACGAATTAAGAACCCTAAAATTAATCAAAATAATAGTAAAACTAAAATCAAATCAAACAAAATTAAACGCATAGCAAAGTTACCTGTAAGCAAATCCTGGTAGACCAACATGACTGCGAGTTTCTCTCGGATCGAACCACAAAGAGAAAGAAGCAAAGATTGCAGCAAGTAAGATAGAGAGCAAGAGAGGGTTTCTGCACTGTCGACAGAGAATATTTATAAGCGAGGGTTTTGCCCAGAAATAGATATTTGCATAATTACAAAAAAGCATTAGAGATTTTCATGTAATACCGAAAAAACCTCTTTTAGTGGGTTATTTTATTTGGGCCGATGGAGAATATGCTCTTTAGTGCTCTTTAATTGTCAAAGGATACATTCTTATCTTATGACATAAAGCACATGCACACTTAAAGACTTTACAATAAATGGTTTCAAAAATGAAAAATATTAGTACTTTCAAATGTAAGTAGCGGCTTTACAAATAATAAACCTTGGATATGGCACTTTTATTTTTAGTCTATCACCTTACTTTGGGTTATGGAACACATCACACCACTTTTGCTTATGTTTAAGTTGGATCTTGAACATATCTATAATGTTTTTTCACAATTTTATCTCTTGTTGACGTAGACAAGTTCTTCCGATGCTTTAATCTGAGTATTCTTGAATATTTTCTAGATGAAGCACAAAGTTGGATGAGTCACGCTTAAAGGCACCGTAAGAGATTGGTGTTCGGAATATTCTTCATATGCAGGCTACTAAATAACTAGCCGTTGGTTTGAACTCAATTTTATTGCATTATTGATTTAGATCTAGACGACTTCAAGTTTCTTTTATATATTTGTTGTATTTTTAGAATTTGAAAATTTTATTGTTTTTATATTTATGTGAATTTTGATATCTTGCGTTTCTTGAGCTTTATTATTTCAAGCTGTATTTGTATACCCAGACTTTCAAGAACCAAATTCAATATTTTTGTTTAAAAAAAAAAAGACATTACTTTGGATTTTTGGTTAAACCATAATATTATTTTTGAAAAATTTTGGTGGATATTTGAACAAAGTAAATAATAAGTAATTTTATAATTAAGTCAATAGCATACATTTAAAGAGGTAAAGAATTCTAATATACTCTTAGAAGAAAGGAATGCTCTCTACTCCTTCGAGCCTCCCTCAAAACATTTTCTTACTTCAACTACTCTTTTTTTTTAAGCCACTCTCATTGTGTTGCTTTGTCTCAACATCCTCCATATTCTTTTCTTTGCTTACTCTGTTCGAATCATAATTTTAGCTTATTCCATATCATTAGAAACAATAATCAAGCGATTGACAAGATAATAAGTTATTTTTTGTGAAAAAAAGCGGAGGTATTCAAAAGAAAAATGCAATTAAATATGTTTTTGTTTATGGCCATGATAATCTCAGGGAAATAGAAAAGGCCGATGTTCATGGAACTGTCAATATTGAAATAGCAAAGAGCAATGTAATTGCCAACCATGACAATCCTAGGTATATTTATATGTGTATACATGTATAAATATACACTATTTTCTATATATATCACACACACACACTCTCAAATCGAACAACTGTTAGGTTGTTGAGGACACGTATGAAAGGATGTGGGTGTCCTCTAAGTTTACCGTCATACTCACTAACGAACTATTATACGGGATAGAAGAATGAGAGTCAACAAAAAACCTGAACTAATTGGCTAGCTAATCCATTTATATGTGATTCATTAGGGTCAATGACGGATGAAACCAATCAGAAGTGCAAATAATTCAAGTGAAGGCATAAAATGGACCACAATGCAACGACTAAGGACTCATGTTGAAGAAGTTTTTAGCTTGAGCTACCACTCATGCAACGACAATGATCCATAACTCTCAAAGGGGCCATCAATTGCCTGAATCATTATAGGAAATCCTCCATTTTCTCAATAGACAGCACTTAACCTCTTTCAATTCACAAAATGATAAAATGTGTGTGTGTGTTGGGGGTGGGGTAGGTGAGAAGTTATTAAAGAGGCCTTTTTGAGCTTGGAATATGATTAATGATGTAACGCTCGTAAACCCCGATTAGCGGTATCAGGGGTTTATTGTAATTTTTATTAATAATAATAAAAATAATTATAAAATATAATATATATATAAATAATATAATATATAATAATTAAATAAAATTTAAAAAAAAAAGGATAACGCAGAATTTAATTAGCAGTAAAAAGTTGGTGAAGCGGTTAATGTAGGGAAATAAAACAAAATGAAAGAAAGGAAAGGAAAAACGAAAATGAAGAAGAACCCGGAAAAAAATAAAGAAAATTTGAAAATTTGAGTTTAGAATCTGGGTATTTAATCCAAAATCAGAGCTTATAGAGTTGTAGTACTAGTTAAGGGGAGTTGATTTCTAGAAAGAAATCCGTCGACTGACGCCGGTGCCGGTCAAACCTGAGCTCGAGAAAGTTAAAAGAAAGTTCTAACCCCCATATTTCAAACCTCCGGCCGTGCAAAGGGTCCCAACAGGTCGGCGCCGTCGAGAGGAGTCCGTCGGTACCCACCTTGCCGCCATACACAGCCGGGAACGTTATCGGGCCTTGTTGGGCCGAAAGTGGCAACAGGAAAAGATTTGCAAGAACTGAGGAAGAAGAAGATTGAAACGCACGCTGGGCGCGCGCTTTGCCCAAAACGGCTGAGTTTTGGCGAAGTTCATTATGGTCCTTCCAGTTCTCAGCTGCATGCAAGTAAGTCCTGATATTTACAAATTAGCCCCTAAAGTTACTTTGGCTATACATTTTAGTCCAAATTTTCAATTTAGTCCAAAAAACTTGGCAAATTTCACTTTGGTCCCTCCGAGTTTTGCACCTACGCTCCTAAACTCACTTTGGCTTTTCAAATAGGTCCTAATTATTATAAAACAGCCCTAAATTATATTTTTCATTGCAATTTCGCTCAACATAATGTAAATTGAATTATTTAGTGAATTTTAAATATTTAGGGACCCAAATTAAATTATAAAAATTATTGAAAACACGTAAATATTATTTTTTAGACCCAAAAGCTTAATTATTAGATTTATTAAACATTTAAATATTATTTTTAGGACTCGAAACCACCGAGACACTTGGGAATTAAAGGATATCCGCGTAGTATCATTTTGCAGACGGATTTTCAGGTTTGATACTTTACTTATACTCGCATATATGTGTTTGATGAATGTACTGTGAGACATGAATTGTTATGAAATATTATGATTGCTCATTGTCTGCGATATGTGCTGAATTTGTGAATGGTTGTGTTGTACTTA
>CATIWJ010077682.1:0-22621 GCA_949640765.1 Croton laevigatus | reverse complement strand
GATGAAATTGAATGACAAATTAGGCCAACGTAGAAGTGTAGTTCTTTTGATGTAAAGAGTATAAACATTAAAAGGTGAATGTTTATTTTTTACTACTCAAGAAAATGTTTGCCATAAACTTCAGTATTCAGAATTGCGATTTAAGGCTTTTCTCGCGATTTATTTGATTCAATTGCTTAGCTAAACAGGTTTACTATTGTTTGAAATTGAGGTGTGATGAACTTAATTGTGATAGGCAGGTTCTCAAAATGTTTGAATCAAGTGCTGGAATTGTATGGTGGTTATGAAATTAGATGGTGTTAAATGAGTTTATTAAATTCGGTTAAAACCGAAAATTGAATCGAACCAATTTTGCTCAGCCCTATGTAAATGTATTCCACACAATAAAGGAAATGACAACAATTTACATCTACATATGACATGTCATTTGGATTTACGGCCGAATCAATGGGCTCAAGCATTAGTTCGCGTGTATCCAATTTAATAAGGGCCAACCATTCAAGACTATCATTCAACTTGCATATGACAACTAGTAGCTCATCTTCACAACCCATTCTTTCTTTTTTTAACTCATAAAAAAACCTTTGAGTAATATAGACTTTCTGATTCTTGGAATAAAAAATCAACATAACTTTTATAAATTTAGTGCATGAATCGTCTGGCATTATGAATGGCAAAATTAGTGGCACTTTCTGTGAATTGCATAATAGAAATAATTTGCCTCTTAAAATTATACTTCAAATCGATAGAATAATCTTTTTTTGAGCGAAGATCATTAGTTTCCATTAATAATCAATGTTACAATGAAGAAGTAATTGTTGAGCAAATAAATTCCGAACAAAATAAGAATCTAAAGATGCCTTTGCTAGTTTATGAGTAAAAGCATTAGAATCTCTGAAAACGAAAACACAAAAAATATTTATAAGCTGGCTCAACAAACATCTACTCTCCACTATTACATCCACTAGATTATGCTTCACATCGATATCATAATTTAGTTTGTAAGAATTAAATTCAGAATATCCACCTCTTACTGCACGGAAATAATAATTGGACCTGGTCAACTGTGTAATAGTATAAGCTAAATATCTTCTTATTTTTTGTGGTTGGTTTGTTTTATTATATTCCCTACAAAATATAGTTCTGGATCTGGTTTTAAATGTGTATTAAATAATCCTTCTAGATCATGGACTTTAATCCTCATGACAAAATATTTTTTAATTCAATTTTTTTTTTCTAGATTTTGACTTGTGTAACTCAAAATCTCAGCATAAAATGAATAACTGAATTTTAAATAAATTAATATGCAAATAATATAAAATTAACTAGTTGTAGGAGTAGTTTGGAAAAGTCTTTTTCATTGAAAAGAAAATAATAAAAAATACAAAAACGTCATTATCATTTCAGAAAAAAGAATACTGGAATTATGGACAAAAAAAAAAAAAAGGTCCAAATTGAAGGTTTTATCATTTGCCTAGATTTGACCAACAAATATCCATAGGTTTGACCTTTTAAAATTACAAATCCAATGCTTAATTTGAGAAATTTTTAGATAGATTTGGTCTCTTGTATGGATGATGTGATAGACTGAGTTTATTTAAAAATTTTCAACTTAATTTTTATATATACACTTACTTACGAGAATGATTAATTATAATTATCATTTCATATGCGAAACTCATTTTCAATTTTTAAAAATCAGAAATTATTATTCACTTCCTTTTTATATTTTCTGAAATAAGAAAAAAAGTATTTTTTATCATTCTTTTTATAAATATCATTATCTAAAAGTAGAAAATTTTAAACAAAAATCTACAAGCTACAAAGCATTAAGTACACAAGTGGGGAAATATAAAAAGTTAAAAAAAAAAAAGAATGAAATATTTTTTATTGAATTTATTTTATTCAATTTTCCGATTTTCGAATACCAAATTAGGTTAATTCAATTCTAGCCGGTTTGATAATTAAGAGCGACAAAACAGAATCGAACATCCGAAATTTGATTATGTTAGAACAAATTTTGGTTAAATTGGGTTGGTTTATGGTCGGTGGTTTCATTGAATTTTTAATGTAACCACAAATTAAAATATTTTATGTTTGTGTTTTTTTTTTTTTTTTAACAGAGTTTGTGTTGTTTTTATATTGTTATGTTGGAGAAATAAATAACAAATAAATTTTAAAGAATAGGGTTCTTTTCTTTATCTCTGTTTCATCTGCATCATCGTTGAATCCAATATCCAAGAGAGGGTGAGAGAGTCTCTGCAAAAGAGAAAAAAAAGTAAAAAAGAAAAAATAGAAAAGAAAAAGAAAAAGAAAAGTGTTTCTTTGACTCTCTCCCCATCTCATTATCTCTTCAACATATGCACACTTTTGGGTTGTTGGTCTTTTCACATTCTTGGTGTTCTTGCATTTAATTTTATTGCTTTTGATGCTCACCCAGCAAATTTTCAGGTTTTCCTCCCAGTCTTGATAAAAAAATCGGATTTTCCAGGTGGGTTTTCCTCTGTTTGATATAACATTTATGTATTTGAGCTCAAAATCTTAGCCCTTTTTTTTTCAATTTTAATTTGTGCTTTCTTTTGCGGGTATTTGTTTCTTTTTGGGTAATTTATACATGAATCTACTTTATGGGATCTTGTTGTTCTGCTTTATTTTAAAAATCAAATGTTCTGTACGATAATTTCCAAATTTATTGGAGATTCTGAAGCAAAATGACATAATTAGAATTTACATGTAGTTTCTTGTAGGAAATATCAAATCTTGAAAAATTTATTGCTACTGCTTTATTGGGCATTCTTGCAATTTTTGCAGGTTTATCTTATTCTTTCTTGAAATTGGAAGCTGAAGACGTTTGAATCATGGGGAATTGCTGTGCAAGTCCTGCTTCAAGTTCTTCACCTCAAACAAAGAAGAAGAAAGGCAAAGGAGATAACAAGAAAAAGGAAAATCCATTCTTTGGTAATGATTATGTGGTGAACCGTGGATCTGGAAATGCATTCAAGCTATCTGTATTGAAAGAACCCACTGGCCATGATATTGGGGCTCATTATGATCTGGGTCGCGAGCTTGGCAGGGGGGAATTTGGGGTTACATATTTATGCACTGATATTAACACTGGTGAAAAGCTTGCTTGTAAATCTATATCAAAGAAGAAACTAAGAACTGCAGTAGATATAGAGGATGTGAGAAGGGAAGTTCAGATAATGAAGCATATGCCTATTCATCCAAACATTGTCTCTTTGAAGTCTACTTATGAGGATGATGATGATGTGCACATTGTAATGGAGTTATGTGAGGGAGGCGAGTTGTTCGATAGGATTGTTGCAAGAGGTCATTACACAGAAAGGGCAGCTGCTGCAGTTATGCGAACGATTGTAGAAGTTGTTCAGGTTGAATTCAATAGCTCTTATTGTGAGAAACACGTTTTTTTGGTCAACGCTAATGATTGTGGTCGGTCATGGACTTGTATTTCATTTGTTTTTATGGATTTCTTATGCAATTTGTGCTTGTTTTTGTTGGGTGCTTCATACTAAGTTTAGAAGGTGTTTTAGTTACTGAGCTTGACTAGAGAATGGGGAATATTCTTGTTGCACTTTGTAATGAAATAGTGGCAATTGCTTTGTTAAGTGTGTTAACCCAAGGGAGTTGGCCTGGTGGTGAGGTAATGTCACCAAAGACCAAAGGTCCTAGGTTCAAACCCTCCTGGGGGTAACTAAAGGCTTTGTTAAGTGTGTTGATGAGTATTTGGCAAATAGGGAGATAGGTGGAAAATGTTTCTTTTTAGTACTTTTTTTGGTGATGTTGCCAAGTGTATTTTTTTGGTGATCTGCCACTGGTTGAGGATCTTTGTCAGTGGGCATTACGGTAGTCATACGTGCGATGGTGAAAAAAATATTGTTTTTTCTTTCTGCATCTATCACTTATCATTTGGTGACTTGTTACTAGGGGAATGTTCTTAGCTTTTGGAATAATGTGTTCTGATTTTGTATGTGTCTTCTGCTGCAGATGTGCCATAAACATGGAGTCATGCACCGTGATCTCAAACCGGAAAACTTTCTATTTGCAAACAGAAAGGAAACAGCACCCTTAAAAGCAATTGATTTTGGATTATCAGTCTTCTTTAAACCTGGTATTGCACCTTAGGAAAGCTGTTGCCTTTACAAGCCCTTTTAATACTATTTTATTAATTCCATATCTTATTTGTGTCTGAAGATGGATTTTTCCCTTTTACAGGTGAGAAATTTAATGAAATTGTAGGCAGCCCTTATTACATGGCCCCGGAGGTTTTAAAACGCAATTATGGTCCAGAAGTTGATGTCTGGAGTGCTGGAGTTATCCTCTATATTTTACTTTGTGGTGTCCCACCTTTCTGGGCAGGTTTGTTTCTTAATATTGTAATTCAGTAAATGCTTACAATCTTGTAAATATAGTGTTTAATTTGAGTTCCTGGTAACCATAACGAAATTCTCAATTTCTCATCCTTCTGTTGGTCGAGATTTCCTAAGATGCAAGTCCTCAGATAACTTCTAGACTTTTGCTCTTGGATTTTCTGCTCAAACCTTTTGTTATTTTGTATATACAGAAACTGAACAAGGGGTAGCACAGGCAATTATTCGGTCTGTCATTGATTTCAAGAGGGATCCTTGGCCGAGAGTTTCTGATAACGCAAAGGACCTAGTGAGGAAAATGCTTAATCCTGATCCTAAGCTCAGACTTACAGCTCAGCAAGTCCTCGGTAGTGTTTTCATTCAGCAATAACAATATCTTCTGGGTGTGCATAGACCATTATCTGAACTTGTTTCTTTACAGAACATCCATGGTTGCTAAATGCAAAGAAAGCTCCAAATGTCTCACTGGGGGAGACTGTGAAAGCAAGGCTTAAACAGTTTTCTGTAATGAACAAATTGAAGAAAAGAGCTCTTAGGGTAATGCTTTTCATTTGTTGGCTAAACCATGATTAATTTATGATGCTGAGCTTAACTGAACATGTCGCATCTGCAGGTGGTGGCAGAGCATTTGTCAGTAGAGGAAGTGGCCGGCTTAAAGGACGCCTTTGAAGTGATGGACACGACAAATAGAGGCAAGATTAATATTGATGAACTTCGAATTGGGTTGCACAAACTGGGACAACAAATTCCTGATGCAGATCTTCAAATTCTTATGGATGCTGTAAGCATTATATGTTTTTAAGCAAGTTATTCCCCATTTCCTTGAGCAGAGAAAAATGACAGAATTCCCCATTTCCAATAAGTATTCTAGTATGTTCTATTTTCGCATTTATACATGAATGACTGAGAAAGGGTTTCTGCAGGCGGATGTTGATGGCGATGGTACTCTGAATTATGGGGAGTTTGTTGCAGTTTCAGTGCACATTAGAAAAATGGCCAATGATGAGCACCTACATAGAGCTTTTTCATTTTTTGATCAAAATCAAAGTGGGTATATAGAGATTGAAGAATTGCGAGAAGCCTTAAGTGATGAAGGTGATGAATGTAGTGAGGAAGTTATAAATGCGATCATGCATGATGTCGATACAGACAAGGTTAGTGGACCCTTTCTCTTGAGAAATTTTAATATCTCGACAGTCAACTCTAGCAGAGTACTGTATCTTACAAGTTACAGATAATGAGAAACTGTTTCAATCATTTATGCTTCTCTTTTCATTTATGCGTCAATCATTTATGCTTCTCTCTTCATCTTCAAGCGATGGACTTTTAAGTAATGGGGTGTTTGTCATTGGGGTGCTTTTTTTTTTTAACTTATTTTATATAAATTCATTTTGAATTATAAGTTGTTTATAAATAAGTTAAAAGTGTTTCATTAAATGTGAAAATAACTTATAAATAGCTGTGAAGTTTTTTTTTTTCGTTTTAAAAACTTATAGGTAGCTTATAAGCAATTGAAAGAGTTCAAATTACTAAAAAAAATTTTAGTAGCATAGTGGTAGTTGTATTTGGATGTTATAACTAAGGGTACTGTGGTCCTTTACTTGATCAGATTAAAACTCCTTATAAGTTGGTCCTTTACTTGATCAGATTAAAACTCCTTATAAGTTGCTAAATAATTAGTAGGTATTTCCTACTTATTTTTAATCTGCTTAGAAGTTAAAAATAAGTTTTCAGAAACACTTTAATCTGTCTACGTCATTATAAGTTAAACAACCGCCTGCTTGTAAGTTGGGTTGACTAACTTATATGTGATGAGAAAGACTCTCTTAAGTCCATTTTCTACAAATTGTTTTTGTCTTAGTTTTACCATCATTCATTACTTGATTTCTATCTTTATTCTTTGCAGGATGGGCGGATAAGTTACGATGAGTTTGCTACAATGATGAAGGCCGGTACAGACTGGAGAAAAGCCTCAAGGCAATACTCACGGGAAAGATTCAACAGTCTGAGCTTAAAATTAATTAGAGATGGTTCATTACAGACGCAAGCGAGTTGATGAAGCAGAAAAAAAAAGGGCCTGTTGTAACTGGGTTTGTGAATCTATCTTCATATTCCATTTTTACTTCACTTTTCACCCTTCTTACAACTTCATGGGACAACCTTAATTAGGTAGGATTAGAGTGATTTGTGTTATAGAAATTGTTTACCCTACGGTAGTTGCAGGAGACGATGATGACGAAGAATTTACCCGCGGTTATTCGTGGTTGTAAATATATCATGAGATAGGTTTAAAACTTAACCTAAATATCTATATATTTTTTTAACACTTCATTTTCTTTCTTCAAATGTGATGTTGAATGTAGAAATGGGCATTTGCATCTTTTCTGGTTGCAAATGGAGACGTTCTTAATTAATTTGTCTGTGTTTAACACGTTGGAACTAAAATATGTTTTCAAGACATAACTTGTTGGTGGGATCAGTATGCGGGCGTGGTAAATACGGTGAATATGCTGCTGAGGTAGAAGTATATAAATTGTTGTTTTCAGGCTGGTTGCTTAATATTTCTTCCCGGATTCTGCAAGTAGTGTAGAAAACAAAACGTGTTGGTTTGGGGTTTATTTACAATTATTTTTTAACCGGACTGTGGTCATATTAAGCAGGTCCAACCGTCAAAGCAATCAATCCAATTTCGGGTGGAATGTAATTCCGTTCCATTTATGATATTTTTTTTAAAAATTTTTTTAGATTCTTTTTCTTTGAATGTAATACACCAAATATTTTATGCCAAGTCTCACTTTCATTTTCTATATAATACGTACATGTATTCTTTGATTAGTTAGACCGAATCTGTTATCTTCCATACGATATGCCATGAACAGGGAGGGCTATCCGTTGGATCTAAATCGCTGATTTTAATTTACCATAATAATGTTGGTAGTTTAAAGTTTCAAATCCTTAAAATTTGTCACTTGGGAAATGAAGTTTCAATTGCGAACTCAACCGTGGTAGCTTGGACCGAACAATTTCATGAAAGATGAATAATTGATTTACAGTTTCAAATTGAACCGAATCGAGACAATGTTTAGTTGCACGTAACCAAATTAAGGAAATCTTACGTATCCAAACTAATAGAAAGCTTAGAAAAAAAAGTTAAATAAGGGTATTTTTGATGATATATTATGATGGAAAATGATGAAATTGTTCAAAAAATTTAAAATTTAAAAATTAATTAATTTGGTGTATGAGATTATTCTATAGAACGGGGTGTTGGCAGGAATTATTTTCCCAAATCACAGACTTTCAACGTGTTAAATTAACCTGATGTCATAACCAGTTAACCGCCAATACGGAGCTGAATTCGGTTTGAACCGAACCAAACATTATGAAAAAGTCGGTAATATTTAACGTCGTCGTTTACGAAAGTAAAATGGGCACCTGAAATGCTGTCAAAAATAAAACAAGACACTTTTTTTCAACCAGAACGCCTTATTCGTATTTCCTATTTCGTTCGTTCGTTCCTTCCTTCCCTCTCCTTCCTTCTCGAAATCTCTCCAGTCTCACCCTGTCTGGCCGAGCTGTCCCCTTCTTCTACTCTGTGTCCCCAAGGCATATATAACAGTCTCAGCCCCGCTCTAACGTTAATTGAAGACTGACATTGAAATAAGGTACAATTTGTTTACTTTCCTATGATTCGTCAGATTTTGGGTTTTTTTTTTATTTTTAAATTTTGGTTTTAGGGTTACGGAGTTGGGATTTTTAAAATTTTTGTCGTAGGAATTTTGATTTTTGATTTATCGAAATAGGGGGTTTCTAATGTTCAAACCTGTCTTTCGTACTAATTCATGTACTCTTGCTATCTTTTCTGGTAATACAATTTCTGCTACGTTTTTGGGTCTCTTGCTGCTTTTGGATTGTTCTTTGGATGCTACAATGCTACTTGCTAAATCAAGAAAAAAGTTCTGCTCTTTATGTATGAATTGTTTTGTAATTTCAGTAACCGATCGGACCAAGATTCTTTTAATCAATTTCAGTATTGGTTTTCAATTTTTGAAGACTTCGGTTACCAATTAGCACATTTTGAGTTTGTTAATCGGTATCGGTATCTGAATGCTCACTCATTCATTTGTATGAGAAATGAATGTGGTATTTTTTATAATATAAGCCATAATGCGAAATTTTAGAATGGTGTTATCTGTTTTAACATTTATGAGCAACTCTGTAATTTGTCTTATTTGAATAAGCTTCTCTTCTAACTAATGCTGACATTTGATTTCAAATAAAAGAAATATGCCAAAGGTCAAGACAAATCGTGTCAAGTACCCTGAGGGATGGGAGTTGATCGAGCCTACCTTACGTGAACTACAAGCAAAAATGAGAGAAGGTTGGTGCTTCTAAACTTCATAACTTCAAGAGAATGCTTAATATGTTTTAAAACCTCCTTATTTTATTGCCCCACCTCATCAATCACAGGCTAATGCTAGCCGACTATAACTGACACGCAAATCTTATTTCATTGAAATGAATAAACAATAATCATTGTCCTATGTGAAAAATTTTAAGCTGATTTTTGTATTTTGATCAAATGCTAATATCTGTTATAAAGATTTAAGGCCTGAGAAAAATTCTGCATTGTTTAACCATTTGTGTTGATTTGTTTAGGGAACCAACGAACAGCAAACATGTTGAATTTCAACATATTGTGATCAAATGCTAATCTCTATAATAAATATCGAAGGCCATTAGAAAAATTATATTTTGCTTAACACTATGTTCTATTAACTTCTGTTATAAAATTATACTAGTGGAAGAATGATGTTAATTTGATATTTCTTTTCCAAGATTTAATTATTAATGGCATCTTATCTTAGTGTTTTTTTTTTTAAAATCTAACAGAGTCTTTAGTTTGGTTATATGGGGTAGATCAACTGTGGATGAAACTGTTATAGTGAATTTCAGTGGGCTTTATTGTGTTTCCATCTTATATTCATGGAGCTCGCTAAACCGTATAGTGACCAGTCTTGAATTGTTTTGGGCAGCTGAGAATGACACACACGATGGGAAGAGAAAATGCGAGACTTTGTGGCCTATCTTCAAAATAGCACATCAGAAGAGCCGCTATATCTTTGACCTCTATATCCGTAGAAAGGAAATATCCAAGGAGTTATATGAGTTTTGTTTGGATCAAGGCTATGCTGACCGTAATTTGATCGCAAAGTGGAAGAAGGTTAGTCTTACAACAAGTTGAAATTGCGTTCTATATTATTTAGTGTTCTTTGTTCCTTTTGTGTGAGATTTGCATGATGCTCTTCTTATTTTCTTTAAAAAAAGCCAGTTGGAAAATTATGGCTAATTCCAAAGGAGTATGTTTAACAAGTACATTAAACCTTCAAGCATGAATTAAGACTTTAAGCTCATCTTAGGGAAATTCTGGAATTGGATAATGATGATGTGATCATTATTTAGGTAGTGTTTGTTATAGCTTGAGCTTTTCTACTTTTAGCTTTTAAAACAGAAAGCAGCATTTTTCTGCATTTATTAAAACATCTTCTGAGCATATTAAAGGCCTAGATAAACAGGTGAATGGTTGCTTTTAAGTTTAAAACTAGTGTTTAAAAGCTGCTATTAAGTAATGCCAAACACCCTTTTAATTTTGTGGTTTTGTTTGAATTACAGCCAGGTTATGAGCGTCTTTGTTGCTTAAGATGCATACAACCGCGAGATCACAACTTTGCAACTACGTGTGTATGCCGGGTGCCTAAGAACTTGAGAGAAGAGAAGGTGATTGAGTGTGTCCATTGCGGTTGCAGGGGCTGCGCTAGTGGAGATTGATTTATGGTCTTTTGTGCTTAGAACATCTTATGGATATTTAATGCATACCCAAAACAACTATTTGAATGCTCCTCCTAAAGCCTTTGCATAATGAAATGTGCTTGTTGCTACATGTTTTTAATGCTACCATTTCGATATATAACAAAAGTTCTGCATTGTGTTTTTAGATATTGAGAGGCTATGAAGTTGAGAATAAGTTCTACTTTTGTTGTGAACTCAACAAAAGACAGTTAATAAGTTCTACTTTTGTTGTGAACTCAACAAAAGACAGTTTTCTCCAATATCTCACAATGTTTAAAGTTAATACAAAATAAATATCAACATGGTGTGATCATTAGCATCTAAAAGTTATCTAAAAAATTGCTTTATCAAATGCTATTAAAACAAATTTTTGCCATCGTAATGGCCTATTATATTTGTGTATTACAAATTATACGAGTTAATATATATATTATATTTTGAATTTTGTAATAAATAAGTAATATTTCGTAAATTCAACTATTTAATTTTTTAAAATCAAATTAAAAGAATTCAACTTATTTGTGGTACACTAAGTGGAATGGAACAAGGAGTATATATAGGTTCCGTAGGTAAGACCGAACCGAGTCATTTCGCTCGCGAAGACTAGTCTAATGGTACCCCTTCGGACCAAGGAATGGGCAACCCACGGTTTGGTTCTGTGCGGCATATTTAGGATTCCTACTCAAACTTTTCTTCCCTGGTCGCACATTTTTGACCCAATAGGACGACAAGAAAATGCGCATGAGGTCAACACTTCCACCAATGAATTCCTGAAACGTAAGGTGTTTCAAGTTTAACGATGCACCTTCCGCCTACCTGAACTTACTCTCCTAATCCTCTTTTACTTTTGCGCTATTTAAAAATTATAAACGCAGCCCACTTCGGAACGGAGAGAACCGAATTCCGTCTAGATTCAATGAACCAGTTCGCGACAGAATCCAACTTTGGTTTCGCATTTTTGTCCTTCAACTTGCATATAAGGTTCGCGAAATGACTCCAAGCGCTTGAAAGCGCGTCGAGTACAGAGTGGCACCAGTTTGGAAAGGGTAACCGTGACAGCCACGTGACACGGAGCAATATAGCAAGCATCGAGTTTTAGATAGTATATAAATTAAAAGAACCAAAAATTAAAAAAAATTACACTTCGTTTTCATTTCTTCATCTTCTTCCTGTTGTTCGTCATCAGTGACCATCCAATCGAACTGACCTAAAATATAAATATCTACTATCTGTCGCTTTAGTTCTGATTGTGAAGAAAACCCTAGCTGTTTGGTGATTTTAGATTTGTGAGCACATGACGAGTACGACGTCGTTCGGAGCTGCGAATTCTGCTGCTGTGTTGAAAGAACCGAAAATCCAATTTCGGAGCTTTGATGGTTTGAGGTCTTCAAATTCACTTGCTTTGATTAGACATTCGAATGTGTTTTCCTTTTCGTCTTCTACTTTCTCCAGAGCTTCCACTGTCCGAGCTGTTTCTACGGTGAGATTTCTGTATTTTCCCTCTTCTTCCTAATTTAAAAGCTTTTATTTTTAAAGAGAAGTGTGGATTTTGTATTAAGTTGCTGGATTTGGTTGAACGGCTCCTTTTTCTTTGTCGATTCGTAAGCGGACGACATGTCGTTTGAGTGAACTTTTTTATGAATAAATGATTGTCAGTGATATGTCGTTCGCCTGAGTTTCAATTTATGTCATTCGTATGTTTTCTGAATTATAAGATGTTATTAGGTTTGGATTCTTAATTTTTTTTTCTTGAAATTAGTAGAAAGATTTTTTTATTTTTTTTTTTTCAAGATGTAGATTATTTTTTTTTTTGTGTAATTTATTTCATTTTCTGGGAATTTTTTTTTTCTCAGCCAGTGAAGCCACAGACAGAGACTAAACGTAGTAAGGTAGAAATAATCAAAGAGCACAGCAATTTCATAAGGTACCCTCTAAATGAGGAGCTGCTGACAGATGCTCCCAATATCAATGAATCTGCTACGCAACTAATCAAATTTCATGGGAGTTATCAGCAGTATAACAGAGATGAACGTGGAGCAAAATCCTACTCCTTTATGCTCCGTACTAAGAACCCTTGTGGCAAAGTCTCAAACAAACTGTACCTGACCATGGATGATCTTGCTGATCAGTTTGGAATTGGAACGCTTCGATTAACAACAAGACAGACATTTCAGCTCCATGGTGTTTTGAAGAAGAACCTCAAGACTGTAATGAGTAGTATCATTCATAGCATGGGTTCAACTCTTGGTGCTTGTGGTGATCTTAACAGGAATGTTTTGGCTCCTGCTGCTCCATATGTGAGAAAAGATTACCTGTTTGCGCAGAAAACTGCGGAGAATATTGCTGCTCTACTAACTCCTCAGTCTGGTTTCTACTATGATATGTGGGTGGATGGAGAGCAAATCTTGACAGCTGAACCCCCTGAAGTAGTGAAGGCCCGAAATGATAATTCTCATGGCACAAATTTCCCTGACTCCGCAGAGCCAATCTATGGAACCCAATTTTTGCCTAGGAAGTTCAAGATTGCAGTCACTGTGCCAGGAGATAACTCTGTGGATATTCTCACAAATGATATTGGAATTGCTGTGGTTACTGATGTCAATGGGGATCCTCAAGGGTTCAACATATATGTAAGATCAACAAATCTTTAACTATTTCCATGTTCATTCAGCTATCCATTTCTTACTATTTTTACTTCAGGTTGGTGGTGGTATGGGAAGAACGCATAGGCTGGAGACCACTTTTCCACGTCTTGCTGAACCATTGGGTTATGTTCCAAAAGAAGACATTTTGTATGCAGTGAAAGCCATCGTTGTTACACAACGAGAAAATGGGAGGAGAGATGATCGCAAATATAGTAGAATGAAATATCTGATTAGTTCCTGGGGAATTGAGAAGTTTAGAAGTGTTGTAGAGCAATATTATGGGAAGAAATTTGAGCCTTGCCGTGAGTTACCTGAGTGGGAATTTAGAAGTTACCTGGGATGGCATGAGCAGGTTCGTTCTTAAGTTTTAATGCTGAATATTCAAGATCTTTGATTTTGTCCAATCACATTACAACTTTTTTTTTGGCTTGGGTTCATGCACTGTTAAATTCTCACCACATCTGCTGGTCTATTACTAATCAACATTTATCCTTCATTTGCTTGACCATTGGCAGGGTGATGGTAGTTTATTCTGTGGGCTAAATGTTGATAATGGTCGCATTGGAGGAAAAATGAAGAAAACATTGAGGGAGATAATAGAAAAGTACAATTTAGATGTCCGTCTGACACCAAACCAAAATATTGTCTTGTGTGATATTCGAAAGTCATGGAAGCGTCCCATCACTGCAACTCTTGCACAAGCTGGATTACTGGTAAGATGTCTCCTCCTGGTATCTATAGAAGTTCTGATCATGTTTCCATGCCCCCTGCATCTTATGAAATTCTGATATGAAGTCGTTTAACTAATTAGATAGAAGCTTATTGTTTGAGAGATGAGTTTTACAAATAAGCATAATTATTTGATATCTTTGAAATATGCACATCCTTAATTTGACTGTGTGGGCTTGTCTTCTAAATGTGGCATCATGTTTGGGAATTGACTCCCTGGAGTCATCTGCTGCCTTAGAAATGTTTGTTTGGAGTTCTGCTTTAAGTCAAAAGTCATATTTTTGTATAAAACTTATGAGGCAATACATATTAATTTTCAGTGGAATCCAAATATAATTTTCTGAAAATATCGATTGCTCGGTGAAGACGATTAGATCTCACACAATATGTTATTAATTATGCAATGCTTAATGGAAGTATTAATCTAGTGTTTAACAGTAGAATTAGTTGTTGGTAGGCATCTATCACAGTAATTTAATTCTATTAATGATGTTGTGGGTGTTTATTTAGTTGAAATTTTGTACATCATTTTTTTTTCCTGAGTTCTCTGGCTAATCTTTAGGTTTTATTGGTGTTTCTTGTCGACAGCAACCCAAGTATCTAGACCCCCTCAATGTAACAGCAATGGCATGTCCAGCTTTACCACTTTGCCCGCTGGCAATAACTGAAGCTGAGCGAGGAATACCAGACATCCTCAAAAGGGTTAGGGCTGTATTTGAGAAGGTATTTTATTTACTGATCCAATAATATTCACAAGAATCACCAAGAAATCATTCTGTCAAATTTCCTCTTGCACCCTTATGACTCAGATGATCTTTATATTTATGATTTCAGGTTGGACTTAAGTATAGTGAATCTGTGGTAATTAGGATTACTGGTTGTCCTAATGGTTGTGCTAGACCATACATGGCTGAACTTGGATTTGTTGGTGATGGTCCAAATAGCTATCAGGTATAGCAAAGACCTAAGAATGCTTCCTCGTCACATTTCTGTATATAAGAGTTGTAGTCTCATTATTCTTTTCGAAATAACAGATTTGGCTTGGAGGAACACCAAATCAAACTGTGTTGGCTAGAAGCTTTATGGACAAGGTTAAGATTCATGACTTCGAACAAGTTCTGGAACCTTTGTTTTATCATTGGAAGCGCAAAAGGCAGTCCAAAGAATCATTCGGTGACTTCACAAACCGTCTAGTAAGCTTAAAAACTTCTTTGCGTTATGAATGTCTTGTTTTAAGTCAAAACTTGTCCAATTTTGTTGTAAACTGTAATTGATTAATGTGAAGTAATAGGTAGTCTCCTTTCTATCATTTTGTAGGGATTTGCGAAACTTCGGGAGTTGGTTGACAAATGGGAAGGTGTAGTGTCTTCTCCAGCCAAGTACAATCTGAGGCTTTTCGCTGACAAGGATACATATGAGAAAATGGATGAACTTGCGACATTACAGAACAAGACTGCTCACCAGTTAGCCATGGAAATTGTTCGCAATTACGTTGCTGCCCAGCAAAATGGGAAAGGAGAATGAGGTGCTTTGTGCCCATCCATATAAAAGCGTAGCTGCCAAGCTAGACGCGCTAAGGTGAATAAGGATAATTTTCAATCTTTATGCTGTTACCGCTTGGTAACAGCTCTGTAATTATGAATGAGTGATACTTGGTCTTGAGATCATTTTGTATAACAGTTTTGATTTATTCAAGAGAACTGTATGTTTATGAAAAAACAAACCTCTGCTTTGTATTATCCTGCATATTTGCTAGAAAGATTTTTTTTTTTTTTTCATTTTTTTCTTCTCTCAAAGAACATGCAACATATTTACGATTTATTTGATTTTCAATATGTTTTCTCAGTTTGCTCGCAAAGAATCAAACAAGAAGCAGCAGTTCTAGATATTTCAGGATGCAGATTCTTCCAGGGAAAATTTGCTTGATTGGCAGCTTCTGCTCTGTGCATTGGGACAATTTTTGCAGAGATGTAGAATCCACCTTGAGTGGGATCAAAATGTTGGATTTCCTAGTTTGTTTTGGTTTGTTTTCAGTTGTTTGATTGAGAGAAATATTGTCGAATTCTTCCAACTTTTTCATCTGCTCATCTGCCAAGGGTTTTATCTATTGAAAACTCTGTATTGATCAAAATGTTCAAGACCATTCATTTATTATAAGTATATTCCGAATTTTTGTGCCTGAGAAATAGTTTTCCGATCCCGGGTGAAGTCTCCGGCAATGCATCTAAGCGTCCGGTACATTTGGATCATCAAACTGAGAAAATTCTGATATAATGTTCAAATTCCAACTGTGACACTGAATTAGAAGAAGATTATAGGACTTCATCTTTCCATTTGTTGAACTTAAAACATACAAAGAGAGCCGACATAAAGAGAAATAGATGAAAAGACAGGAAACAAGAAGTGTCCATTGAGAAGAAAAGGATAGAAAATGGATACAAAGTTTTAGTACATTAAATCTAAAGACATAACAAACATTTGCATATAACAAAACATAAAATTAATCTCCTCACTTCTTACATATTCTAGCAGTAGGCATTGTAACACAGATAGGAGCATACTTCTTCTTAGCTTCTGGAGTCCCAGGCTTAGGTTCATCATCAGCCATAGCGATTTTCGCGACGGAGCAAGCAGCAACAGTTGCAGCTGCAAATACCAAATTCCTCCTCCCATTGCTGCTCTCTTCTCCCCTTTTGTTCATCTCAATGCTCACCTTTTCTTCCTCTGCTTTTGATGAAGCCTTGGCCACAATCACCCCTCGGCGTTTGGCCATGGTGGTTGATAAGAAAGAAGTTGTTGCGGCCATGGTCACTGATGCCATCTCCGAAATTTCTGCTTCTTTTTGGTGTTTTTTTTCCCTTTCTACTCTGATTGTCTCATGCACACAAGTAAAAAAGGATGATGAAGATGGACTATTATTATGTCTTGCCAAAACAACAAACGGCTCTCCAGGACTTTGCTACAAGGTTCTCTCATCCATTTCCTTATCTCAATTAATATCTTTGATCAAATGGGTTAGTGCCACGTGTGTTGTTCTATCTCGTTTAATGTTTTGTGGTTGTCATGAGAAGTTCCAATCAAATACACATTACATTCTTCTAAGGCCACCACTTATACTTGACATCATAAACTAAAACGCTATTGTTTCTAAACATATGAGCTTATTAACTATACTATTCTTACACCCTCCACTCATACATACAAAGTAATCATCAAGTTAAAAAAATAAAACAGTAATCGCGATTATTCTGCAATTATATTGCATGTTTTCTTGTGTAATTTTTGATATTATTGCTGTTATGTAATTCACAGATTAAGACATTTAACAAACTTTTATGAAAAAATGGTCGGGAATTTATAAATAAACCAACTTTTTAAATTTTTGTGAAAACAATTGTGCAAGTAAGGAGTATTTGTTAATGAAACAATAGAAATTCATAAACTAATTCCACAAATGTAAAATAGCCAAATACATAATTTCACACATGAACTTTGCATGTTTTCACTAGTGAAACCTCAACTTTGCGAACAATTTATTAGACAATCCAACTTTTGATTGCTTAAATAAGTACATAGCTGGCCACGTCGGCAATGAGGCTCGTGGTTAGAACGAGCATGAGAGAGACCAAAAAATGGCTATACCTCTACTTTTTCTTCTTATTATTGCCGTTACCTTCACCGTCGGCATTGCAGATTTCAAAACAATGAGGTATGGCTGCCGTTTGAATCGTCTCGTCACGATGAATCCAATGATAACATTATTATCCACGATCGGTGGCCAAAGAAAAAGGGAACATCGGGTTGGGTATTTGGATTTTATAGGTATTGGAATTTTTGAACGTTTTTTTCGTTGCATTCCGGTCTTCCTTTAACTTCAGTTCTAGTACCAATTAACTCGTTACCTCATACGCTTCATTTCTACGTATATATTGGTAAAATTAGAGATTAATTTCTCCAATTTAGTATTCCGCGAAAGATTCGAGAGAATTTATGTATTTTTGCAGCGATTCTATTTTCATTCAATGATTATGATTTTATGTTTTTAGACTCCTTATAACTAGATGAATCTGATAGTGCAACCTTCAACAAGCTGAAACGGGTGAAAACCACACATTCGAGTTTTCTCAGTTGCAGTGTGTATTTATCTACAGAATCGAAGATTGAAATATCAAGAAAGTTAAAATATCAAATAGATCATTTGCAAAGTTGACGGTTCCACAAGGGAAAATATGCAAAGTTCAAGCTTGAAATTGAGTATTTGGCCAATGTAATATGCCTAACCTCATCACATATTCTATAGTTATTTACGCATTTTCTATCCACAAAACCAGAAGAGAGAACTATCAATTTCTAACTTTTCTGCTTCTTACCATTTATAAGCAAATTGCGAAATTGCTTACCGGCAACAAATTGAACTGAAATCATATAAAAAAGCACCGAAAATGCTATATAGAACACCACTTATGAATAGGCAGTAAAAAAAATAACTTCGAAAAGCAAACAAAATCAGTTCCATCTTGAATCAAAATGACAAAAGTTGGTTTCTAGATTCATAACTATCCAACAAAACCATAAAACAAAAAAGGCAGCCCACTTTGAAGTCTTAAGAACCTATCAGGCAATTAACATGAAATGCTCAGCTCTATATTCTCTCATCTTTAACCATTCAAGCTTCAACTCTTTCAACATCCTCAATAAGGACTTTAGTTGGCTTTCCCAGAAGATCCGTGTATTCCTGGAATGGAGACTTGGTGAAGCGGGTTTCCTTCCAGAAGTCTGGAGTCAAGAAACCGTAGGTCTTAAGAAGACAATCAAAAGTGGCCTGCATTGGACGAGAAATGTTGACAAGTTAAAATCAAGATACAACAAAAACAGCGCTTTAATCCCAAACTAGTTAGGGTCAGCTATTAAAATTCACAACTATCAGAAATAGATCATTTCCAAAACACATGCAAGCAAAATAAACTAATAACTGCCTAGTAATCACAATCAGCTTGTTTAACAACTTGCAGTATTCAAGGACTACGAATTCAATTCTCCACTACATTTCTTTAACTATATAATGTCATAAATGACTAACAAATTATAATCTACTTTCACATAAATGCACAACCCTAAAATGTATTACAACCTCACATGTAAGATTAAAAAAAAAAGAATGATGTTGTAAATCAAAGAAACCAAAGCAAAGCAATTAACATTTCAGCCATAATAAAAACATTTGCATATAAAACAGGAGGGTAGCTTTACACATTACAAACTTATGAAATTATAATCAATCAGGCATTTAAACAATAACTTCATAAGATCAAAACCTACAAAGATTATGCAAATATTAATACTGAACTAAAACATAAAACAAACATGGAAATCAACAAGTATAAACAGTAACAATTCAGCTCTCATTCTCATACATATCAAAGTGGAGAATATATTCTACCTGCATAAGACTTATATAAACAATTATATTCAGATATTAATTAAATTAAATTAAATTAGCAATAAAAGAAATAAAAATCGAAAAAGAAAATCAGACCTTTACGAAATTTCCAAGAGTCTTGGTAGAGCCCCTGGAAGACGTGAACACATCCTCGATTCCGGCGAACTGCAAAACCTTCTTAGGGACACGAGCAGCGACGATTCCAGCACCACGAGGAGCAGGGACCATTCTCACTGTAACAGATCCACACTTACCAGTCACCTTGCAAGGCACTGTATGTGGTTTTCCGATCTTGTTACCCCAATAACCTCTCCTGACAGGAATAACAGACAACTTAGCCAATATGATTGCACCGCGGATAGCAGTAGCAACCTCCTTAGAGCACTTAACTCCCAAACCGACATGGCCATTTCCATCGCCGACGACGACAAAAGCCTTGAACCTGGTTCGTTGACCGGCACGAGTTTGCTTCTGAACAGGGGTAATCTTCATGACCTCGTCTTTAAGGGAAGGGCCGACAAGAGTATCAACGATCTGATGCTCCTTGATTGGAAGAGAATGAAGGTAAATCTGCTCTAAGCTTCTGATCTTTCCTTCTTTTACCAAACGTCCTAGTTTGGTAACAGGCACCCATTTTTCCTCCTCCTCACGGCGAGCACGTCGGCCACGGCCTCTGCCACCGCGATCACCACGACCACCGCCGAATCCACGGCGAAAACCACCTCTTTCACCACCAGCGCCTCTGTCCGCCATGATTGTAGCTAAAGAAATTAGGGTTTAGAGGAAGAGAAAAGAGAGGTATATCACAAGGCAGCAGCTAGTCAGTGAAGAGGAATGAAACGGCGGGGATACTAGTTTTATATAGTGCTAGGGTTTTGAGATTGGAACTGCAACATTGAGATACAAGGATACTGGGCTGGGGTTCACTCCGGATTTAGTGGGCCTTAATGACTGAATGGGCCTCGTTTGTAGGCCGAAATGATAGAGTCGTTCGTTAGTTACTTATGTAATTCCCTCCAAATCCAGATATTGCTTAAGAGATTTAATGGGCCAGCACTTTTATACGTGGGACCGAAACTAATGGCCCAGCGTGATTTAATAATAATTTATTTTATTTTATTTAAAAGAAAAATATTTGCTCTTTTATTGATGATTAACCCCTGTATTTCTTAAAGAAAAAAAATGATAAACCCCCTGCAGGCGTACTGGTGTTTGCTCTCTGCTTCTTTCTGTTCTTCCATTTCACTGTCCAAAAATCCAAAAACCTGAAAAAGCAAAAGAAATCTAACAATGCCTAGCTCTCTGGATGGAGGACATGGAAGAAGAAGAGGAAGCGCAGGAAGAAGAGGTTATCATAATAATCCTGGAGGTAGAGGCCATGGCGGACGGCGGAGCTGCCTTTTCTGGCTCCACTTACGGCCCTAGTCGCCGGTTTCTCCATCGAGATTTTGACGGACACAGTCCATATTCAATGCCGCCGGTAACTGTACCGGAGAATATGAATTCTCGTCTATAACCTAATTTTCAGAAAATAATTAAAAGAAATATAAGCATTCTTGTTGATTTCTAGGGTTTTTGTATATTGTATATATAACTGGAATGTGATGTTGTAGGCAATTGACCACGCTATCAACTGGAAGGGCTAGGAGAGTCAGGCACCAAGCTGTATATATCAAACTTGGACTATGGTGTCTCTAGTCAGGACATTTCTGTAATGCTTTTTCTGTTTTTAATTTTTTTTTAGTATATTATTGATGGCTTTCCTTCAAATAATAAGTTCCTTAGTCTTGTGATGAGCTGCCTAATTTGGTATTTGGCATTTTAAATATTATATTTGAATTGTACATATGATCACTGCTCTGTGTGTTAGGAATTGGAATTTGAGTAATGTTGATTTGCATTATAACTGATGATTATTCTTTTGATCTTCAATTGTTCTGTTCCACCCTATTTTAACTAAATCTCTTGGTTTCTTCATTACCATGGTTTGCTCTTTTTTTTTGGGGGAACTGCAATAAGGCATTTTGTTTTGTGTGCAAAGTGCATTGTAAATGGTGTACATTCAATATTATTATGTTGGTGGGTTAGCATGACTCATAGCAATGGATTTTAAGTCAGTGTTGGTACATTTTTACGGCTGTAAGGTGGCAATATGACTTAAGAAGCCAGCCCTCATCAATGTCTAGCTATCCTCCTGATAAGGACCAGTCAAATAGTTCATTGACGATAGTTGGTCAGAATGTTCACTCTGCTAGAACACCTGGCCTTCTTGTTTGGTTGGTAATTTTCATGCATCATGCAATATGCAAGATTGAACGAACTGTATACACCCATTAACAGATTTTTGTCTTTTTGCAGCATCTTTTTGCTGATTTTGGTCAATCATGATGAAAAGGGACAATCAAAGGTATTTTTTATTCATATTTAGGCTATGTCTTTCCCTCTAAAAGTTTTGCTTTCCTACCTATTATAGCTTTTATAAGCTCTCCTTTCTAGGGAATAGCTGAAGTTGTCTTTGCAGATCATGCTGCTGCTCTAGCTGCTATCAGGAATTACCTGCTATTAAGAATTACATCAATGCTCTTCTTGACAGGAAACCAATCATAATTGAATTTGTGGGAATTAGATATCCCGAGCCTTTAACTACCACCAGCAATTTCGGGAACATCCGGCCTGCCAAAAAAGGCAAAATAATGTTAAAATGGCGAATACGTATTGTACAATAGAAATGGCACAAAAATATGCAGACTTAAATCCCTAAATTGTTTATGTCTTCGGCTCTTCTACTCTTTCCCTTCGTTTTCTTTTCTTTCTTTCAAATGCAGTCGTAGCAGCAAACTAACGAATCACCACCAAATCACCACGACCACACCACTAGACAGCCATGACTCCACCGGCTGTTCGTCATTGAGTCGACAGCAAACGAAAAGCTGTCTCTTATTTTCTTCATTTCTTCTTTAATTTAGTTAGTCATATTTTGATACATTGTTCTCATTAAAGCCTAATACTACATAAAATTCAACTTGAGCTAAATATTTTGTCTCCTAAAGTTGTTTCTTTCCCTTGACCTAAAAGTTGTCTTCTACTACGACTTGTTCTTGAACTATCAGGTGAGGGTTTCAGTTTTTCCTTAAATTTCATATTTGTTCTTGTTCAATTTAATACTTGTTCTTGAGTTTTACTGAAATTGATGCTTAAAAATTAGTTGTTCTTGAGTTTTTGCCTGAAATTGATGCTTAAATGTCATGTATTTTATTAGTTCTTGATTTGTCATTTAACTACCTTTTGAAAAACCTGCACTTGACTTTGTTCAAAACATGAATTCTCTTAAGGAACTCAATCATTTTAACTTTGGTTTACAATTCTACATTTCCAAATTTGATATATAGGTTTACCCATTTGCAGCACCTCAACCTTGGTCTCAATAAATTCCACGGAAAATTTTCAACTAGTAACAGTAATCTTACATCTCTTGTTAGCCTTATTTTTCAACAACCTTGATGGGAAAATTCCTAAATCATTCAAAGGTATTTATAATTTAAGCTCAATATTTCATTTATTTTCTCAAT
>CATIWJ010077650.1:0-21610 GCA_949640765.1 Croton laevigatus | reverse complement strand
TTATTACTACTCTATTTTCCAATTCAAGGTTTAAATTTGGTTACTTATTTTAATTTTTGTTTAATTACAATTTACATATTATATTTTATTTGTATTTTGTAATTATTCTATTATTATTTGCAATTTCTATTCAATTATTTTATTTCCACACTAACGGATCTAACATCACTTCCTTCCAATTTTGAATCTTATTGTCAAAGGCCACCACATTTCTGTGTTTCCAGATTGCCCAAAGGATAGAAGCTACCAAAGCTTCACTTTTCCAATCTTTCTCATATGGGCTTACAACCTTCATTACTTCCACAATTAAATATGTAGTATTATCACCTATAATTATTTCTATCCAAAGGCCAAAAGGAGAAGAGAACCAAATTGCTTTGGCAAAAGCACATCGAAAGAACTAATGTGTTTCATCTTCGACTTGATCACAGAAGAAACAACTAACTGAGCTACCTAGGATCCTTTTTACAAAGTTTTCACCACTGGAAGTCCTTAATGAACCCAGTGCCAAAGGAAGGTTTGTAATTTTTTGGTGTTTTCAGCTTCCAAATCTTTTTCCATGGAAAGGGGAAGTGATTCGATTAGGAATACTTTGTTGTAACAAATTAACAGTAATTCTATAATCCGTCTTGATTGAATATATCTCATTCCTCAAATGGTTCCAAATTAACTCATATGGTCTTTCTACATTTGCCAAAGGCATAGACAAAATGGTCTTCATATCATTTTCAAAAAAAAAAAAAATTCTTTACTACCATCGCTCTATTCCAATTCCTTCTATACTCTTCTATCACGGTTAGGAACTGTTTCGCAATACAAGAGTTACTATTAGGTATCCAAGGATCAGAAAAGTAAGCCACATATTTACCGTTCCTAATCTTCCATCACGGTTTCCCATTCAATAATCTTCTTCCCCATAAAATGCTCTTCCAACCCTAAGACATATTGCTTATATCTCTAGTTGAGAAAAAATTAATGTTTGGGAAATACCTTCCTTTGAGAAGTCTCGCAAGGAAAGAGTCAAGATTCTTCAATATACGCCAATCTTGATTTGTTAATAGGGCCATGTTCATAGTCTCCCATTCCCTATAGCCAAGACCACTATCCTTTTTGCTTAAACACATTTTTCTCCAAGCAATTCAACAAATTCTCCTTTCTTAGTCTTCTTGTCCCCCCTAGAATTGCTTTATTATGGAGTTTATCTCCATAGTTAGCTTGTTTGGAACTTTGAAGTAGAAAAGGTGAACATTGGAATAGCTACAATCACGGATTTTATAAGCACCTCACTGACCAGCATGTGAAAGGAATTTTACTAGTTTTTATGTCAAATCCCTCTTAAAATGAATGGCTTTAGGATGCATCAACTTTGGGCCTCACTCTATGGATAGGGCTTTTGAGGCACACGATCATTTAAGCAAATTTACCATAATATACACCAAAAGTTTTCAACTATAAAAAAATAAAAAATTAATTAGGCTAATATTATGATTAAACATTCAATTTTTACATAATTGCTTTGAGGTAATTATAATTTGGCTCTGTTAAACTATTAAGTCATTATGTTAATTTTTGGAGTATATTCATAGAACATTTCATCAATTTTTTCACTTTTTAAAATATATTCATCAAATATTTCGTCAAAAAATTGATAAAATCACTTATTAGTTTAACAGTATTAAAGTATAGCATGCATAAATTTGAAGTTGAAATAGTAATATTGGCCTAATATCAATGATAAAATTGTAACTTTTTCAATTAATTATAATATTTTTCAAAAAAAGAAAAGTTAAAATTGACATTAGTTAACACATTGATTAATTGACTTTATTTTTAAAAAAAAAAAAAACTTAGGGGTAGTAAATTTGCAATAAATCCCATCATAAATTCTATTTTTTTTGGAAATTCAATTCAACAATTTTTTCCTTTTGCCTGATCAAAATGAATAAAAAGTTTGATCATAAGTGTAAATATACATTAAAACAATTTTTCACTTAGTTACAGAGCTTGAAATTAATTTGTTTATGAGAGGTTAAAACAATTTTGCATTTGATATGACAACTTTCTTTTTTTATATAAACCCATGTAATATGTGTTCATGGTGTGAAACTTTCAATTCAACTAATCCAAGAGCCACATGATAAACGAGTGGTTCTCCCCTATCAACAAACGTCTGAATAGAAATTCGAACTTGTGACCAACAGATTACTACACAAGTCACTAGCCACTAGATTAGACCCTCAACTCCTTACAATTTTAAGTTTTACACTCAATAAATAACATAAGTTAGAAAAACTTGATTGAATATATTTACATTGCCAAAAAAGGCATCTCAAAATGTATGTGCTTCTGCCAATATCTATTGTCTTCCTTTTCCATCCATCCCGCTTTGTCTTAGGGAATATTTTTCCTCGAGTGAATGAATAAAATTTCGTTTCCTCCTTTTTTTTTAAAAAAAAAATGTTTCCCTTAAAAGTAAATGTCAAATGAGTAAGAGCTGATCTTCTCATAAAATTAGTTATTCCCTTGAAAATATGTGTCAAATATTTTTTCCACCAAGAAAAACCTACGTCAAAGATAAAATATGCCCAAGACAAAATAGGCTCTTTATTAATTTACAAGATCCATATAATTTTAATTTCAAGCTCAACATTAACTTAGGAGAAGTTAAATTTTATAAAATCAGTTTTCAACACTACGATACTTAGCTCATCCATAGCAATTTGTTTTGTTCTAATTCTTTACTAAAAACAAACAAACAAACAAAACAGACCAATGAGTTGGTATTCTTTTAAAAAACCTAACTTTGAAAATTTAAGGATTATTATAACCAAGTAATAATTTCTTAGTTGGTCCAATCTTTAATTTTTCTATTCAATCTTGATCTTAACTCATAAGAATCATCAAACTACTGGTGGTTGGGGCCGCAGTGTTAACACATTTACCCCTCCCTAGAGTCTTAGTGCTAACTTTAACCTCTGGAAGTTAGTCTATCGATGCACGAAGTTTGACTTTCCCACTGACATGAAAGCAACTTCTTCCAATAGCATCTTCTTTTCTCTTTATTCTTTCTTCTTCCATGCTGACTCTTACTCCTGCTGCCACCATATCACCACACATATCTTAAAACAAATTATATATTCATTGTTTAATTAAATAATTGCAGTTTAAAAAAAAAAGGTAGTAGTATTAGATAGAATTTTAAATTTTTTTGACTGTGAACCGTGAAATCTCATACCAATTATATTGTACTTTCATATTATGTTCAGGAGAATCTAAACTAAAAATTTTGATCAAGAACTTATATTTCAATTTAGTTAGTTAGTGATATGCTTATAGAATGAAATTTGAAGGGTCCAAACCTATTGTTTGACATTTTTATGCTCATACTCAATTGTAAAATTCACAAAAAAAAAAGAGAAAAAGAAAAAGAAAAAGAAATAAGGGGGGAGGGGGAATTATAAATATTTATAAGAAAAAATGAAAAATGAGTTTTTTTTTAAATAAACTTAATTACCTATATATTTCTTTTCAATACAACTAAATCCGTTTCTTGATGTTTTTAAACTAATTAATTTCATTACAAAAAGAATAATGTTCATAAAAGTAAAAATGAACAATTAATAATTGAAGAATTAATAAGGATGAAAATAAGGTTTATACTCATGTTCAATAGTAGGCAATGTTCGAGTAACAGCAGCAGTAGGAGCTCTAACATGTCCAACCATTGAAACTTGCAGAGCTTCTTCTTCATATGCTCTTCTTTCCATTTCTTCCATTCTTGCTTTCTTCTTTACTCTAACAAACATAGCCACCATAAGCAATCCCAATAAAAAAAACCCCAAAGCACCACCAACAGTGCTTCCAACTATCACTTTCCACATGCTTATCCCTTTCTTAACCTGTTCCGGCAGAGGCGGAGGAGACGACGGTGGCGATTTAATCACCAACCCATAATGCCCATGGCTTTTTGCCACACAAACATGATGGGAAATTGTACTTTTAAGTGTCACTTTACCATTATTTTCAAAACTGGCACAAAGAGGCTTAAATCCTAAATTTGGCGTATAATCAGTGAAATTTATAGTAATGGGTTTAAATCCGGCATGGATTCCAAGCTCAAAAGGGTTACTGAAATTCAAATCAGTTCCACCATTATAAGCTAAAAGGCCTAAAATAGGTGAAACAAGTTTATATCCGGATAAATCATAATTAGCATAATAAATAGAAGACCAATTATGTCCTAAATGTTGTCTAATTACCATCACTCTTTCTACACATGGTTGAACAATTACTCCAATACCCAGATGGAACTCCTTAACCTGAGCACCGTACCGCCGGAGACTGCCACACCGGAATCTTCCTGTATCGACCTTGATGCCGGAGAAATTTGCCGGTAAGTTTACAGCATAGACCATACCTGTCGTCCTAAAATGTGAGTCATCATAGGACTTGAATGTGTAATCTCTAATTACAAGGTCGAGAAGTTTGGCTGATTTGATCCCTTCAGCTTCAATTCTGATGGATTCTTCTACGATAAGAAAAATTATTATGAAGAAGAAATTAGAGCCCATGTGAGGATTTGAAATGATCTTGGATTTTGATTTTTAAAGGTGGTGAAAAGGGATATATTTTTCCACTTGGTGGTGTTGGGTGGAAATGTAATGTAACTAACAAGGGAATGAAATTGCAAAGAGGAAAGGTGAGACTGTTTAGGGAAAATTTATTGATTTGATGATTGAAAAAAAAGAAAAAGAAAAAGCGGCTTTTGTTGATGGATTATAGCTCAAGAAAGTGAGAATGGAAAGGATAGATATAGTCTTTGATTTCCCTTATAATAGAATAGTACCTACATTATAAATTATGTGTAATATAAGTATATACATCTAACGAAATTGGATCATGCCTTATATGATGATGATAATAATTAAGTATAGTAGGTACCGTATAAAATTTGTCTATTAAGCTACATGTTTTTGGAGACCAAAATTGAAAAGAAACTTTTCTTGTTGGAAATATATTTTTTTCGGATATATACATTTCCCCGTTATGTATCCTGACATTAAATTACAAAAATCGACTAAAGCCTTTTTCACTAAGTTTTAAAGCAATTGTATTATCAAAATTTGAATTCCCATATGCCTATTTGGCATCGAAAGATATGAGTGTCTAGCGTAATCCAGACTTACATTTACTAGAACTAGATAATAATAAGGGTTGTAAAGTTTTCTTTAATAAATTTTAATGCAATTACCAAAATTCAATTTTTTTGACTTTGATCGAATTAGCACAAACCTTATACGCGGTTGAATAAAGTTGTATAATACAAAATTATATTTATAAAATTTAGAAGAAAAATGTTGAAAAGCCAAAAATGGAGGGGGTAGAAGTTTCGGTGGCAAGGGTTGAGAGAAATGATTTAGGGCATGAGGTTGATGATGATAGTCTACACAAAAAGGGAAGGAAAAGAAAAGGGATTGGCGTGCTTATGGGATGAAATGAAAGGATAGTCCCCTTTTGTCTCTTCAAACTTTCATTTCTTTTTATATTTTGGTGATTACATGTTTCTCATTTCAATGGCTTAGTGGGTCTCATCCTACCTAGTTTATGCTGATTACACTTGTTTTGTTTAATTTTTCTCTTCTTCTATTAAATGGACCCATAATTCACATGGGAGGTCAACCATTAAGCATCAAATTAACAAATCCAAGATTTCTTTTATTTTTTAATTAGTAGCAAGAGCTCTCTTTAATTATTCTTTGGTTAACAGTAAAAATTTACTAATTTAATTGTTTATGCTTATGTTCGATTTCTCCAAACTATATTCTTTTATCACTACCCTTATTTGTCAGCATGTAAACATGATTAAGTTGCATTTTTTTTAACAAAAAAAACACAATCTTTCAAGTTTCATTTTTTTAGGGTAATATTCTTTATATTGAATCTTAATATATGTTACAAACAAGGCGGACTCAAGATTTTTAATTTGGTGGAACACTATATAAATTATACCTAAAAATCAGTAATTTAGTGGAATACTTTTAATTTTTACATGTAAATTTTAGTATTTTTTTTTTTACTTTTGGTGAGTAAGTACTCCCCTAGTTACAAATAAAATGGCATTCCGTTTGTCATAATTTATTAATATAATTAGCTTAAGATAGACCATAAGAACTCTAGTTTTTTATGTTACCAAAATTTTAAAAAAAAAATACCCATTTAATTTAATACAACATGGATGATTACTTTCTTGGATTCCATATGGTGTGATTCAATTAATTGGATAAAAATAATATTGAGATAATCAATACAGAATGAAAAAACAAATGAGATGTTATTTTGGTACCTTATGCTTCTTTTCATAATAATATAGTAGGTAAATTCCTGTCCTTTCATCAAATATATATACACGGTTTCGCTAATGGGTGCAACGTTGCACTCTTTCACCCACTTATACGGGGAATAGTTTGCATTAATTACTTAATATTATCTTTCTAAAGTTAATCTAACTCATCTCTCTCATTATTAATTCACTTTCCCTCTAAATTATCTGCTGAATTTTTTTTTTAAGGTATAATACCATTTTTTCCCTTACATAAGTTTAATTTAATTTCGTTATAGTGCAGTATTTTTTTTTAGTTTACAATTTTAATACTTTTCAGTACAATAAAAAATATCATTTAAATATTACTGTACCAAAAACTAAGACAAATTAATATCTCATCACGAAAATAAATAAATCAAGTATTGGCCTAACGTCTCAATATCATTAAATTATGAAATATTCTAATATTTTATAGAGAAAATTGGATTAACCATGACAGTTTGTAAATTAGGTATTTCCTTCATATTTACGAGGTTAGCTTTTTAGAATTTAAAACAACAAAACTTCATTTCGAGCAATATTTAAAGCAGGAAAGTAAGGTACGGTAGCAATAGTGGCATTCAGATATTACCACCAAATATATACATTAACGTAATTAATGGAGAAATAATTATATATATAAATCGTACTTTTTCAATCTCAATATTTCAATGGAAATTCTGGAGGCTTCAAACATAGAAAGAGCAATTTTTTAGAACCAAAAAAAAGAAAAAGTCGTCCAAATTTGTGGAAAAAAAAAATACAAAGAGCCATTAAAAAATAATTTAGAGGGAAATTGAATTAATGAGACGAGAGAGATGATTTAGATTAACCATTGAGAGTTAATATTAAACATGGGATAATTAATATAAACTATTTCCAGTATAAATGGAGGGTCTATTTAATTCTTAACGAGTGAAATATTGCATCCATTATATATATAAGGATCACATACAAACATAAACAAAAATTATCCAAAAATAAATTTACTTTTTTTTTTTTTTAGTTATCCCCAAAAGGGTTTAAACCTGGCACATTCTTCTATTAATAAAATAACATTTGCTTATAAAAAAAAAGTGGACCCAGAAAAAAAGAGAAAAATCAATGGAAATTGACATTAGTGTTATAAGTCAAACCAACATTCCAATTAGGAGCAACATTCCAAGCAAAAATGGTTTCTTTAGTAGTATAAGAAGTGATCTTGAAGGACAAAGATTGGCCTCCTAAGCTAGCAAAAGCTTGATAAGAAGCTCCCCAGTTATGGCTCATACTAATCCAACCAGTTTTGGTTCCTTTAACCCACATATTTGAAATGTCACCTCCCCCTCCTACATTCATTACATATACCAATAACCAGTACCCATTTCCTTGGAATGCGAATCTAAGTCCACCACTTCTGCTACACGGTACTCTGAGGGGAAAAAAAAACAAAGAAAATAATATTAATTTAGGAATCTTTGCGACAGTATTTTAATTTCGAAATTTAGAACATATATTTTGAAAAAACTAAAAAACTCAATTTTGAAAAAAGCCTGGAATCAAGACTTATAGCCATGTCTTTTTCCCCTTCAAACTGGTTCCTAAGACGTATCAGCAACAAACCGAAGCTTCATCATGATGTGCTTACTTCTTGACACGAAGAAGGAATCTTTAGTCAAATATTCAATTCAATGGCTTTTTAAGCCCACAACATATATTTATATTTGATTAAGAAAAAAAAATTACCCACTTATATTATTTGAAAATATGTAATTTTTTTTTATAATTTGTACATTTTTTTGGATTCGTTAATTGGTAATCTCATAAATCATATCTGTAAATTTAAATTAGCTATGGTATATAGATAAAATTCGTACAAATAGTGTCACCTCAAAAATTTAAATCTCCAACCTTATAGGTAAATTTTGCTCAAAGAAAATTGGCCTCATGTTTGTAATTTGGTGGAAATTTCCATTTAAACAAAAAGCATTATTTAGGTTTTCTAATTAGATTTCATGACATCAATAGTTTTCATTTTAATCCTTAGAGAAGGCTTAATTAATGGAGGTAAAGAAGCTTTTAAAATTGGAGCAAGGATTAAATTAAACATAGAAAATGAAGAATTACTATGTCCGCTAGTCAGTTCAAAATGTTAATTAGATACTATACTAATATATGTAAAAAATATATAAAAAGAAAAAGATGTGACGAACCTCCGATATACAACTGGAATAATACCAGCCTTCCATTGGGCAATTTTCATGAAAGCAGGCTTGGACATATCAAAATGTTGACGAGGAGGGTTGCACCATCCACCATTATTAGAGTCTTCACTCCAATTAGGAGGGCAAAGATTTGTAGCAGTAACTGTAGTATATGCTACATTTTTAAAGCACCATGGAGATTGCACACATTTTATTTGGTAACATGTCCCGCAAGCATACCCATTATTGAATAATGTTGTGCTTAATGCTGCTGTATCCTTTCCATATCCATTTTGGAACAAATTTCCATACCCACAAGCCCCTCCTACATATATATTACCCAATAAACAAAAATAAATCAATGAATATATGAAATATTTCTATTAAAGTCTATTTGGTTTGAATGTTCATAACATCCAATAGCTATTGTTAATTGTTTAGTACAAAATAACTATCAACCAAACATTTATATGACTTTAGTTAGTAACGTACCCATTGTAGCAGAAGCAGTTTCGTCACCATAAAACGTGGCGTGAGCGGAATACCATTGACTTGGCCGGAAAATGGGCAAACTTCTAGTTCTATAATAACCTATAGCCATTGATGTATCTATGAATGTAGATGTTAATACAATAAAGAAGAAGAAACTAAGACTCCATGAATTGAAAAAAGAAGCCATGGATATGTTTTTCCTGCTAATTACCTAAGGTGTGTAGAGGAGAATGGATAATGCCTTATTGACTCTGTACTTTTTTCCTCTTATATAATGTTTGTAATTTGATTTAAAAAAAAAAAAAACTAATGGGTTTCGTGAGAGCACGAAGATAGTGCCTCTCTTTTTAAGTCAAAGGAGGAATTTTAAAATGAATAGATACGTTTCATATCTCTTATTATATATGGTTATTGACGTGCAGGCAGGTTGTAATTTGTGTTTGGTTATAATTTAGAATATATGGTTTTAGCAAAGGGCGGTGTGATTTCCTTCTTTCACCAAATCAAACATGTTTGGCAATTAAAAGCTTTGTAAAAAAAAGCCATTAAAAAATAATTTAGATGGAAAGTGAATTAATGAGAGAAGAGAGAGAGTTAGATTAACCATTGAGAGTTAATATTAAACATGGGAGAGAGATGAGGTAAATTGACTATTCAGAGTAATATTAAATATAAAATAATTAATATAAATTATTTCTAGTATAAATGGAAGCTATTTAATTCTTAATGAGTGCAATTTTTTTTTCCCTTTTTACATAGATATCCATACACGCACACGAAAAGTAGGGTCTATATTTACAAGTATGGGGCGTATATTTGCAAATATGCGACGTCAAACCCAAGTGATTCAGCCTCCACCTTACTACGACCTTCTTCTATTAATAAAATAACATTTGCTTATATAAAAAAAACAAGTGGTCTTTCCAAAAAAAAAGGGGAAATGGGAAAAACACAAGTACTAAAAAAGAGAGAAAAAAAATGGGAAAAATCAACGGAAATTGACATTAGTGTTATAAGCCAAACCAACATTCCAATTAGAAGGAGCAACATTCCACGAAAAAATTGTTTCTTTAGTAGTATAAGAAGTGATCTTGAAGGACATAGATTGGCCTCGTAAGCTAGCAAAAGCTTGATAAGAAGCTTCCCAGTTATGGCTCATACTAATCCAACCAGTTTTGGTTCCTTTAACCCACATATTTGAAATGTCACCTCCTCCTCCTACATTCATTACATATGCCAATAACCGGTACCCATTTCCTCGGAATGCGAATCTCAGTCTATCACTTCTGCTACATGGTACTCTGAGGAAAGAGAAAAAAAAAACAAAAAGAATAATACTATTAATTTAGGAATCTTTGAGACAGTATTTTAATTTCGAAATTTAGTACAAATATTTTGAAAAAACTAAAAAAACTGAATTTTTAAAAAAGCCTGGAATAAGGACTTGTAGTCATGTCTTTTTTCCCTTCAAATTGGTTCCTAAGACGTGTTAACAACAAACCGAAGTTTCATCATGATGTGCTTACTTCTTGGCACAAAGAAGGAATCTTTGGTCAAATATTCAATTCAATTGTTTATTAGGCCCACAACATATATTTATATTTGATTAAGAAAAAAAAAATTGCCCGCTTATATTATTTGAAAATATGTAATTTTTTTTTCTAGTTTGTACATTTTTTAATTCATTAATTGGTAATCTCATAGATCCTGTCTGTAAATTTAAATTAGCTATGGTATATAGGGCGATATGATTTCCTTCTTTCACCAAACCAAACATGTTTGGCAATTAAAAGTTAATCCACCCTCAATAGAGATTATTTTTAATATGAAATTTTAATTTTCAATTTTAAAATTTGTAAATTAATTATGGTGAAAAATAAGGGGTTGGACATAAAATGAAGAAAAATATCATAAATCATTTTTACCAAATACTTGTTTATATAATTGTTTACAGGTTATCCGAAGAGATATATTTTGAGATGAAGTTGTTGAGTTAATTGTCCTTTAATTCACATATATGAAATACTTTTCAATTGTAGAATAAATTAAAGTGCAAGATATGAGAGGGGTAGCCCCTGAAATGTGCTTCCTGTAATATTACTATTTCTCGCACTATGCTCGGCAGAAGGGAAAAAAAAAACCCGATAGTGAATCATGGAATGTCACTCCCACATTCCAACAAATGCCAAGTTTTAAACCTGACAGGTAAATGTGAAAAACAATGGAATAATATAATAATTTCTGGCATGTTCTTATTTGGACTCTGAGCATGTCTTCCGGAACTTCAGAAAAACAAGCACTAGTGGTCTCTGCTTGATTGATCCTCCTTGAAAGGGTACTGATGAAGCTTTCTTTTTCATTCTTTCATGAAAGTTTGAATTCCTCAGAAAATATGGTTAGGAAGAACTTATGTACGAATTTAAGTGTGTGTATTGTAAATGTTGACAAGTATATACTAAGATCCTAATGTTTCACAGAGAGCATTTCTAGTCACAGCATGTAATAGCCCGTGCTGTCACCGAACAAGGAAAAATTGAATAATCACAGTCTATTATGACATTGATGACTGATTTGTAATGCATATAAACCAGATATGATTACAATTCTGCTCTCATATTCCACTGGACAAGCGTGTAATAGCGAATATGTCAATGTATCAAGCAGTTATACATTGGCAAATTACAGTATTACTATTAACACAACCAAAGATATATACTACAGAGATACACATCTCTTCTTTCCACAAATTTATCACTGAAACTTGTACATTCCTGGCTTCAATTTTTACGAGTTAGTATACAATTTATGATTCCCATAAATTGGTCTCATCCTGTGTTCAGTAGCCACAGTCAATACACTACTTGAACTGGGAAATCAAAATTCTGAAGCTCTGATTATGATTTTAAGAACAAAGGGTATGTATGTATGTACCTATAAATCAAGCACTGCTTCCTTCTGGAAGTGTAATCAATCGCGTCTTTGAATCATAGTCCATTTCAGTTCCACAACTGAAGCAATGTAAAAATAAGTTAGATAATAATGTCTGCGAAGTAAAGTTTTTAGGCGAAAGAAAAAAAACCCTTTGAAAGCTTACTTTGAGCATTTGACTCTGTTGGTTACCCCACCGCTTGACACAGATAGTATGGTTCCAAAGAAGGAGAGATTTTCAGTACCACAATTGGGACAAGGACCCTAAAAAATTATATAACTCATTGGTATGTCAATTTGGAGATGGTTTTAAGTTCAATTAGAAGAGAACTGAATGAATATTTTACCTTCAAGATCAAAAAGTCTTTTACAATTGCATTAGTAAAAGCCTGAGCTAACCATACTATAGCTGGCACAGCAGCAAACCATGTGAAGATGAAGCTGAACGGTTCTGGAAGCTGCAACTCAACAAATTACAGAAACTTCAAAATGAACAATGGAATAGCAGACGATATCTACGTGAAAAACACAAAAGAAGAAATGGGTTTTACCTCCAAAAGATATGTTATTTCGAATCCTGTCAAATCATCCAAGAAGAAAAACCTGTGGCAAGAACAAAAGAAGAAACTCTCAGAATCCACTAGACTGAAAATAAGACATTGTGTAGTGGTGAGAAAAGACAAGTGAACTTACAAGCCTAATGCAATAACACTTGCAGGGACATATAACAGGAACATCTTTAAATAATCAACAGATAGGTCACTGTAAACCTGTTAAGCAGCATAAGTTAGATCAACCATTAAACTTGCAGAAAATAGATAAGAAAAACAGAATTAGTCACATCAATCTCTTGAAGGTAAGTACGTAATTAATATAGATGATTTCCTCCTTAAACTTCAAATTACGTCTACTAAACCATTGTTATAGGATAAATGATACGTTAGAAACTCAAATTGACCAAGCTCAATTTGCATAATCACAATCACAATTAGAGGAGAGGAAAAATTAGAGCAATGTGTACCTTTCTGCTACGGAGACTGCAACGCGGACCTTCAACAACAATTTCACTACCTTCTTGCTGCAAAACAATCACATTTTATCATACAAGATATGATCAGAAACAGACACGAAGCAAACTACATTACCCTCAAAATTTATAGATAGTACCAAAGCATTTCAATATAGGAATACTAATTAAACAGAGGAAGAAAGCACTTACCTTTAGTCTCAGCTTCAATTGATCAAATTCTCCATCAGTCATAATTGGATTTCCAGCTACATAAGCCATTGAAGCTTCCAGAAACTTCTGTTCATCAGAACCTATGGTATTGTTATTCAAATATCAATCAAATTGAAAAGAGAAGGGTCTTCTGAAATAGAATGAGAAACAAAGAACAACGTCATAATCCCATCTCATAGACATACTTAGCATAACAACACTGCTTCCTTCCCACATTAATTCTTCCTTCAAATTATCAAATTCTTCATTTGACATTATAGCTTTTCCTTCATAATAAAATGCCTGAATAAGAACACATAAATGGAGTGATTATGCACTGAATAATTCCAACTATTGAAGAAATTAGAAAAAGATTAATTTTGCATATACTTGTAATGCTTGAAGAAATTCTTGCTCCATTTCTCCTACAGACTTCTTTTGTTTCTTGTCTATACTACAGTACTGCAAAACATTACTGTCAACAACTTCATCTTCTTCCACTTTATCTGCAAACCCAAAAAAAATCAGGCTCTTCAGTAATTATTTTTAATTAAACGATTAGGATAATATCAAACAACTGTATCTGCCAAATTCAATTATAATTAACCAATCAAATACCGATTTCATCAGAAATTAGAAAATCAAAACAGTTAAAGACTATGAAAACCTTGTGGGTCAGCAGCTGCCTTGATCGGAAGCATAAAAATTCTACGGCGAATGCATAAATGTCTTCCATTGAACTGATTCGACTGGAACCTCGCGGAAGAAGATGATAACGGCGATGATGATAAACTAATTAATGGTTTACGAATCGGAGCATAGGAGAGATGAGAAGAAGTCAAGGAGATGGCTAATTTGGTAGCCATTGGAATCGTTAAACTAAGATTTTGAGGCGGAGAAGGAGATTATTGATGGGTTTGGAACTTTTTTAATAAATTTTTAATTTTTGTGATGGAATTTTTTGTTTGGAGGGAAACAGAGACAAAGAAGAAGCATGAAGAGGATAAGACATAGGAGAAATGTGTGGAGGGAAATGTAACTAGATTTCAAAAATATCAAATATTTGATGCTAGGCTTTCCAAAATCCGCCAACTCATCATTTTTATTTTATTATTATTATTATTATTTTAACATAGATATTTACACACGCACCCACATACACACCCGAAGGAGATGACTCTTTTATGTCATTGATGGCGTTCGAACGGTAGTTCTTCGGCTTTCAACTTTAACTCCCTAAATCAACCCTACTCCCCATTTTATTTTGTTACCATAACGTTTCCTATTTTGATTGGAAAAGAAAAAATGGTTGGACTATAGTACTAACTTGTTACGTAACCACAACAGTTGAACCTAGATGTGGCCATGGCTGAACTTGACCCGCCAAACTGTCGATTCATGGCCCGCGGTTTATTGCACTCGATGCGTCAAAAGCCTGAACTACTAATGCCCTGTCCAAAATCGTGGCATGCTCAATCCAGTTTAGGTTTCTAAACCTTATGAACTGTAACCATTTTTGTTCGGAATCGGTAGAAAACAATCCAACCAATCGATCGAACCATCGATTCAACCATTTAAAAACTACCAAAAATGTTGACAACCTGCGAACCACCGAGCCACAAAACGTCCTTGAATCGCATGCCATGGTCCTGTTCAAGTTCATCGCTACTTTGAACTATAAACCACTGAGCCTTAAACAGAATTGAACCGACCCGACCGAGATCTTGACCACATCATATGGCACAAATGATAGTTTCAATCTTCTTCTTCTTCTTCTTTTTCTTCTTTGTGCAATAATGGGGAAAAACCAGTCATCTTGCCGCCACCTACCCTCCTCCTCCACCATTGGCCTGCCAACCAATCTAACATCGTCAACTAAAAGCCCAGTCCCCGACAAACATTATGGGATAAAAACCTACAACAATCGTGGCCACGTGAGGAGAGAAGGGTTGCTTGAAGTTTTGAAACCTTAGAGATCTAAGACTTTTTGGCGAGCTTTCTGGCTAGCACATACATAGTCTGTTTAATCTGAAAACACCTATGGATTTCTCTCTTCAAGACCGTCATTTTTCTTTGATCAAGCAATCATTTTGACACCATTTTTAGTATTCGATGGTTAGATTTTCAAGCCAAAGAATGAGCCTATAAAAGCCATTTGCATATATGAGTTGCTGAGGGGTGGTATAAATCTAATGGTGTTATTTTGGTGAAATTCTGGCTAGGGGTGTTCAAATAAAACTGTTAAATCGTGAAAATCATGAATTTCGATTAATTGGATGAAAAAATTTTGTTAAAAAATATTTCCATTCGTTAATTGGTATAAAATATCTTAAAATTCATTAATTCGCAAAATTTTCGTTTATACAAAAATTTTCTCCGAATTAATGTATTAAATGTTTAAGTTAATAACATTCCAAAATAAACCCTAGGCAGCCTCTCTTTTTCTTTCTTCTTCAATTTCTTCTCTTCTTTCTCTCACCGCCATCGTTGCTCTCTCACCTCCACTGCCACCCTATCACCACCGATGAGCCGATAGCCAGAAGCCTCTTCCTCTTCCCCTCCAAAATCATTTGAATAAAACAGTTTTTGAAAAACCCATTTGCAATCTAAAAATCAATTTGAGTTTGATAAACTTGAGACCAATCTTGGAGAAGAAGAACTAGTAGTTGCAAAGGAACTCGGAAGCATTTTTGGAGCAGAACCCATTCTATTTGGATTCAATACTGAGGGCATCAAAGGTAACATTGCGAACCTATCTTTTGATTATGTTGATGCTTTGTTTTCATGTTTTTTGGATTTGCATTTCTAATTTCGAATTTGTTGCCGTTGCCATGTTTTGCTTTGTTCATATTTAGATCTCAATCTAAGTTCTCATCTTGGGTTCGATCTATATCACGGTTTTTGTTTTTCATCCAATCGGCTTTTATATTTACAATCGTTTTGTAATTTCTGTTTGGTTTTTGTTCTGTAGAATCATTTTAGAATCCTTTTTAATTTCGTTGCGTTTAATGTTGAGTCATTTCTGAAAGAATCATTTTGCCGCATTTTTATGAAATTTCATTAAAAACATTAAATTCGTTCAATAATAAGATTATTTGTTAAATTTGATAAATTAGAGAATTCGTAAGAATTAATTAATTCGTTAAATCATCAAAAAAAATTTTATTCAATGAAAATTTTTGAAAAATTTTCTCTATTTTAACAAATGAACACCCTAATTCTGGCAACATTAATAAAATATCAGTCATCGGTCACTAACCCCAAAAAACTGTAAAACTAATTAAAATAAAAAAAATAAGCATTTAAAATAAAAAATTAATAAAGAAATTAAAAATAATCATAAAAAATAGTATATAAACAAAAAATAAATAATAAATAGTAAATGATCTATTTCGTAATTATTTTTAAAATTATGAGTTGTATTAACGTAAAATGAGAAAATGGCCTATTGTCAGTTTTTTTTTTTTTTTTTTTTTTAAAGTATGACTTGTATTAACATAATAGGATCTATTGTCAAATTATTTCTTTATATATGACTATATTAGCACAAGAGGATCTATTGCCAAATCTTTTTTTTTTTTTTTAAATATGACCAAATGTGTTCCCTAGAAATTTTTTAGAGATAATATATTAAATTTCAGAATAGTCATATTTTAAATTTTCACTCTTAAAATAATCATATTTATATTGTTTATAACCTGTTTATAGTATATTTATAATATACTACAAACAAATATTTACATTACATTTATAATTAAAAATAGATGTTTTTTAAAATTATTTTTAAATTATATGACTTTTTTAGGAAGTGATAAAATCTAGTCAACAATTTATGTCAAAATCCCAATTTTAATTTGTAGTTTTGTAAAAGCCCAAATGACAAGCACAAAAATGTTGACGGCCTGGCTAAAGAACTACTACTTTCCTATTTAAAGCCCATCAAGAAATTTCTTGTCCAACTCATTGGTTAAGCCCATCAAAAATTGTTATTCATAAAAAAAAATTGTTAATTATAATTTAGTCTATCTATTTTGGTATATTAGACAAATTAGTTCTTTTATTTACAATATTATTTTTTTTCTCTCTCTGTTTAGTTACTATAAGACACTTTAGCTCTTCCATTTTAAAAAATTGTTAAGTACATATGAATTTTTGAAAATGCCTTAATTTAAAGGAACAAACTAATTTGTTCATCTCCTACCTTGAGCTAGAGACTAATTAAACATGTAATTATCCACCTTAAACAATTCCAGCGGCAAAACTTGTAAGTAAGTATACTAAATCTAAACTCTTGACATGAGAAATCATAATCTGATCTCCATTTTGTCAACTAATCACAAGAGCAGCTTGTATAATGCAAAAGAATTTTCGAGTTATCCGTGATCCATTCATGTTGTCAAAAGACAACGACAATACCAATCAACTTATACGTCAAATTGAAGAGGAGAACGAGTCAAATCGGTTGGTATCTGGTCGGCAACTAAATCTCACCAGAGTCAATGGAAAAGTCATTTAAACTTTTGGTTTGATGGACCTTTTGAGCCATGTTTTCAGACACTCTAAGCGGCGGAGGAGAGGGTGATTGTTCTTGAATAGTTTGTCACATCTCAGATTTTAAAATCAAAATACTATATAATTTGAGTTGGATCATAAAAAGAAAATAAATAAAATTTAAAAAAAATAATTAAGAATTTAATTATTGAAAAAATTACAGAACAGTGAAATAAATAGTTAGATTAAAATTATTAAGGAATAAAATAGCCAATAATAAGTTTATGAATTTAAAATAAATACAAGTGCAAAAATCGTCATTTCAATATAACGCCAATTAAGTGGAATTTGATTTTTATAATAAAATAAAAAATTAGTGTGAGAGACGAAATAGTTATTTTATTCAAAGCAAGAAAAGGTAGCAATATTAAGAGAAGATAATTATAATAATAATAATTAAAATGTGCTATGACACATTTAGTTTAGCTAATAGTAGTTTGGATTAAGAGATATTACATCGTTGGATTGAGGGCTTTTGTCCAATGTGTGTGATGTTGAATAGTGGAGGTGGTGCGACGATGAGCAAAAGAAGAAAAGAAAACTTCGATTCTCTCTCCTCTATTTTTTCTCTTTCCTCTAACCATTTCCATTGAAACCTTTAAACCGTCGTCATCGTTGTGATGTCGGACGGTGAAGAAAAGCACACTAGTTAACTTCTTTCGTCGATGCCTTTTCATTGGTACTGGTATATTCCACGATCAATAGAAAGGAAATTAATTTGCAGCAAGTAGGTCGCAGTTTAAATTTGAGTTGCGCTACCCAAAACTAATAGAGGCTTTACAATGATCGGATATTGAAAATAAGGATAAACATTGAGGGCTTCAATTTAGTATACTCATTTGCCTAGTTTATCGCTGAAAATGAAAGATGATTTTTTAGGGTGGAAATTTTTATTTTTGGTCCTTTTGGCTAAAGGTTAAATATGAGTGGCAAAGTTCCTTTTGGTCCTTTAAATGAGGCATTTCTTAAATTCACATGATTTCAATTGAGAGAATGAAAGACTAAAATATCTAATGACAACAAAATAGAGGGTTTAAAAAAAATAATATTGCAAACTAAAAAATTAATTTGTCTAATAGAGGGCCACTAAACTAAATTTAACTACACAAAAATAGATAGGATATGAGCAAAATAACCATTTTTCGGTTCAAAAATCACAAGCAAACCATTTTTTGAGTGATAAATATTAATTTAAATATGAAAAATATTGGTTTAGACAGAATCGATGGGCCAAGTAAATAATAATTTTAAATTTTTCCGATTTGATTATTTTTTTCCAAGTGAAAAATCGTGACATTTAAAAATTATTTTGACCACTCATCTTATTTGCTTGGCTAAAATTTCCCAATAAGAATTTTTCTCAAACGAAACTTTAAAAAAATTGACATATACATACGAGTGTTTTCCTAAAATAAGTCTGTGTACCAAGAATATTATCCCAAAACCATTGGAACACACTACTTTATGTTGACTTCATATAACTTAACTCTCATCAAATACAAATATGCTGCTACTATCGCCACCATCATCACCCACATCTCTTCTCTGCGTACGGCACCGTATTTGTTCCTCAAATGTCAAAACCACAAGGCTCAACATCACATGCATGGCAAAAGAGAGCAACCGAGGTGACACCAAACCGGCAGAAATAGCCGCAATAGCAGCTGGGTTAGTGGCAACTCCAGTAATAGGGTGGTCTCTTTACAGTCTCAAAACCACCGGTTGTGGCCTTCCACCGGGTCCTGGTGGCTCAATAGGCGCACTAGAAGGGGTTAGTTACCTAATAATTGTGGGGATCATTGGCTGGTCATTGTATACAAAGGCCAAAACTGGGTCTGGTCTGCCCAATGGTCCTTTTGGACTATTAGGTGCTGTGGAAGGTTTGTCATATTTGTCATTGGTTGCCATTTTTGTTGTGTTTGGATTGCAGTTCTTTGAGAAAGGTTCCATTCCAGGACCTCTTCCTGATGATCAGTGTTTTGGTTGAAGATAAGGAGTTGTAAATTTGGGCCACTCAAATTGTATCTTAAATTTGAGGCTATGCTTCAACAATCATTCCTATTCATGTCATTGTACTCTTACTTCTAATATTATTTATGGCTTTCTAATAACGTGTGTTGTCCGGAAGAAATTATTGTTATCCATATCTATATTTTACCTCCAATTTTTTCATTTTTTTATACCCTAAAAATATAAATACCAAGAAATCACCAATACCAATACACTATAATAATAAACAATTACTAATCTTTTAGAAACCTTACTTTTTCACAAATACTAATAAAGAAATAATAATAAACAATTACAAAACTTACTATAAATAAAAACGTAAAAAATTGAAAAAATTTGTCAAAATAGAAAACGTAAAAAAAAGAAAAAATAATATATACTTCTATTACAAGTGCATTCGTTTTCTTCACTAAAAGTGCTCTCTTTTTCAAAAAAAAAAAAAAAGAAAGTGCTCATTAAACTTGTTTTTCACTAATATTTTTATTTTACTTAAAATTTTTAAAGAAACGTTATTTAAACCACATTGAAGAATATATAAGTTGCAGAATATATATTTAAATCATCTCCAATGTTGTTATTGTAGCACTCCTTAACCCGACCGTTTACGGTCGAACCAAGATATGCCACATTACATATTACATGGTATACAGCTCATATTTTTATAATTTATTAAAATATAATTTATATAATTTACAACATAAAAATATTGCTTTCAGCTTCCTTCTTTACTTCTCAATTTAACTTCTCAGTATATACCTTGCTAAACAATTCTGGTGAGCCTGATACTAAATGATTGTACTGATTCTTCTCGGGTCTTTCTCAAAACCTACAAGTTTAGGATGAACCAAAACTTGCTGAGTGATTTCGCTCAGTGGATACTTTTAACCATAAAATAACAATAGTAATATTTCATGCAATTAAAAATATAAATGCAACAATTATTCTTTTAATAAAAATAATTCAATAATAAATATTAAAATAATAATCAACTCATTTGAAATAAATAATAAATGAAACAATATCAATTTTACTTATTTGAATTAATCAAGTGGCTCTACTAGGACTCTGGTGAACACAGGGATAAAGCTACTGTATTTATTATACGGTGGACAGCTCTAGGCCCACAGCCGGAGCATCCTATGTTGACCGGGTCTCAGATATCTCTAGGCTGTAGCCTGAGCATCATATTTTGACCAGGGTCAAATATCATATTAATGGCCAAATCCAAAATTATTCATAGTGTAACCGAATTCGGACATGATCGCAGACTCTATTCGGTATCACTCCAAGTTGACTTTCGGTCTAACTTGTTTGGTCGCAGTACTGCTCAGTGTATGATGCATCACACCCTTATCACACTAGTTCACTTACCTAAGTAGAGCAAAATATTTATTTCTGTAGTACTTTCTCAATTCCATTCCAAATCACAAATATAGCACAAATATATTCCAAATCATAATTTAGTCATAAATCATAGATATTTTCCGCATCACAATCTATACAGATTATTTCCAAATCACAAGTAGTATATTTTTCAAATCACCAATTAAATCTCAAAATATCGGATTTCATGAAATTTATAATAAATCAGTACCAAATTTCAATGCATGCAATTTTAAGGAAATATATTGGTATTTTCGTAGTTAAAGTATCAAACCTCATTTTTGCGGTCTCCTTTACTTAACAGTTCCTTTTTGTTTCGGTTCCTCCTTCTGCTATTCGAACAAACCTAATGTCATATGTATTTTTGTAAGAAAATATCGTTCAAATATTTTTCTATAAATTTCTCCTTTTTATTTCTACTTATTTTCTATTTATTAAGTGTCCAAATATTAATAATTAAGTCTCTAATTATTTTTATATCAA